>JXCR01142242.1:269690-295494 GCA_002079205.1 Phalaenopsis hybrid cultivar
GGCTAATCCCTTGTCAGAAGACGAGGAGACAAATCTCGAAGTGACCACGCAAAAATCGTCCAAGGAGGAACCAGAGGGGGTGTTACTCAATGAAGAAAAAGTCAAGGCAAACCTCCTTGCAAGTGGCGAGGAGTATAATCACACCAATGTATGGTATCTTGACAATGGAGCAAGCAACCACATGACAGGCCATCGAGAGAAGTTCAATAAACTCGACGAGAAGATCATCGGAAATGTGAAGTTCGGAGATGGCTCACTCATCGAGATCAAGGGCCGAGGAACTATCCTGTTTGTGTGCAAGAACGGCGATCAACGTCTAATGACCGAGGTATATTACATTCCGAAATTAAAAAGTAATATCATAAGCCTCGGTCAGATGACAGAAGAAGGCAACACGATCACCTTAGTCGGCTCATTCTTGAAGATATTTGACCGAAATGGCGCCCTGTTAATGAAGGTGGAAAAATCGCCAAATCGGTTATACAAGGTTTCCCTCGAGACAAGCCAACCTGCTTCTCTATTAGCATCACTAGCAGATCCAGCTTGGTTATGGCATGCAAGACTTGAGCATGTAAACTTTTATGTGCTCAAAATGATGGGGGAGAAGGAGATGGCCATAGGGCTGCCTAAGATCACACACCCCAACCAAGTTTGTGAGAGTTGCATGATTTCAAAGCAAACAAGACTGTCGTTTCCTGCCCAAGCCAACTTTCGAGCGGAGCACCCTCTACAACTTGTGCACGCGGATCTGTGTGGTCCAATCACCCCGTCATCACTCGCTGGTAACAAGTATTTCTTTTTACTTGTTGATGATTATAGTCGTTGGATGTGGGTGTACATGCNATAAGCATTTTCTATCCGCTTCTTCAGACAATGGAGTATACTAAATCTTATTTATTCTAAAGCTTGGATCTTTTTCTCATAGTTTCAACCACCATGCTTTTTCTAGCCTTCTGCATATAATCTGCATAATAATTATTATCTTTCCTCAAAATTATCACGTTGACTTTCTGAATTATCTTAATCATCTTATTCAGGTATGTGGCGCCTGAGTATGCAATGACAGGGCATCTTCTAGTTAAGAGTGATGTCTACAGTTATGGTGTTGTTCTGCTGGAACTTATAACAGGCCGCAAACCTGTGTACATGACTAACGCCGATGAACCAGAGAATCTAGTGACCTGTGCTCGCCCTTTGCTGACAACCAAGGAAGGTTTAGAAAAGCTTATAGATCCATCTTTACAGGGAATCTGTGAGTTTGATGACTTTGCTAGAGTTGCAGCTGTAGCCTCCATGTGCATTCACACAGAAGCATCTCAGAGGCCTTTCATGGGAGAAGTAGTGCAGGCATTGAAACTAATATACAATGATATGGATGAAACAAATGAAGACTCTTATAGCCAGAGAGGATCATCCTCCTGTCAGGACTGTGACTTCAAAGGTGATTTTGGGCTTGAGTGCAGCTGGTGGAGTGGAGGCTCTCCTTGCATAAACTATGGAAATTCATATTCTCTGGTAAACATGGAGTATAGTTTAGACCGTATTCAAGAGATGCGCAGGCCTCACTCCACTTCCTCCTTGGCTGACAAGTTTGAATCCTTATCTAGTTATAACAGATCTGGACCTTTGAGAACAAAGAGGAAGAAGTCTGGACTTCATAGACTGAGAAACACAAGGAGTGAGCATGGGATTACTAAGAAACACTTGCATTTGAATGGGTAAATAGCTTTCGGGTGTTTAACAGAGGGACGAGCAGCTTTCATATTTTTCAGATGTATAGCTGTGCCTTGGGGCCAAGTTAGTTTGGCATGACTATTTGTTTCTTGCGCCCTAATCTGATTGGTTGATGGAGCTGACGCAGGCATGTAATTTTGGAGATCATGATTCATTTCTTGTGCATCAGATCATTCATTTGTGTGATGTTGTAGACCTTTTCATCCTGTTCAATCCTAATATAGAGGTATAATTGTTCTACTTGCCCTTTCTTGTTATCTTTGTTCCTTTTTAGATTTCTTTAGAATTTTGTTACGCAATAGTTTGTGTAATTTAACTGATGACATTATTTTTTCTTGCATGTAAATTTTGAAGGCATTAATGATGAATAAAAATCTATGAAGGAATTTCTGTCCAGATCAGTTTGATCCAGGAAACAAATCTAACACATTTTCATTCCATCACCTTTTATTACCTAAATTTATAACATATGGTCTGATATACATGTGTTCAACAAAGTTGATTCCCTGTAAGGCATGGAAATGGGTGATATTTGCACTATTCATCAATTTTACAAATACGCTTCTACAGTTATATATGAATTTGCTTTTTTCATGCTTCTCTTCCCTCTAGTTCCCATGGAGCTGGTCAGAATCCTAAGACTCTGCCTCAGTATGTCAATCTCCCTCTCTCTTCTTGCTCCTTCCTTTTTCATGGCCGCAAACTTTGTTCCGAAAGCTTCTAAAGCCTCATTTTTAGCCTTCAACTCTCTCAGTAGTCCCTGCGCTGTAAGTCCTTTAGCTCGGCAGCAGTACCTATCTCCTGAAGAAAAGCATATTAGGCAAGAACTAATTAATATACCTTGAGAGTATTATAATAGAGAGAAAGTGAGGACATCCCACACAAAAAAATTGTCTAGTAAAATGACCTTCTCTTGTCCTCCGAATGAGATCATCAAGCTCAATCTTTATAGCAAGGTAGAGCTGCTTCCACTTCATCGTTGCCTCCTCCCTCCTCTGCTCTTCCTGCATATATTCAAAATAATCCTTATGGAGCTGCCAGCCATGGCATCCACAACCACCAATGGCTTCCGCTTTCGACCNTTTGTCTAGTAAAATGACCTTCTCTTGTCCTCCGAATGAGATCATCAAGCTCGATCTTTAAAGCATGGTAGAGCTGCTTCCACTTCACCATTGCCTCCTCCCTCCTCTGCTCCTCCTGCATATATTCAAAATAATCCTTATGGAGCTGCCAGCCATGGCATCCACAAGCACCAATGGCTTCCGCTTTCNAATGTCTAGTAAAATAACCTTCTCTTGTCCTCCGAATGAGATCATCAAGCTCGATCTTTATAGCAAGGTAGAGCTGCTTCCACTTCACCATTGCCTCCTCCCTCCTCTGCTCCTCTTGCATATATTCAAAATAATCCTTATGGAGCTGCCAGCCATGGCATCCACAAGCACCAATGGCTTCCGCTTTCGACCGCGTCACCTTCTCTGCCTCTTCCTTCAGCTTTCTTCTCAACTCGGCCACCACCTCCCTCTGCTTCCTCATTTCAGATGAGAACCCCGCTTCCCTGTGCTGGTTCTCGGATTCCAGAAGAGAGATTCTGGCCCTTAGCTCGCTGAGATCTATCAAGTGCTTGGTGTAGCATCTGCTGGTTACAATGCCCATCTGGATCAGTTTTGTTGCTAGTCAGCTCTGCCGGTTGCAGTTGAGAAATAAGGACGTGGACGGAAGAGTATGGAGGTGGGGTGATATAAATAAGAGCGTGATGGGGAGCGCTCCTATTCTAGCAGATGCTAATCGCCATGCACGTCATAAATTCGTGACTTCTAAGCAAGGGGTGCCATTTGAAAGCATGAGAGAGACACTGAGAGGCTTTGAAATTGGGAAAAATTTTCTAGCTGGACTATGAACATAACTCTATGTGCAAATTTCAATAATATGTCGTCATGTGTGCTACATCGTGAAGATTATTTCGGGATTATTGAAGTGGAACCATGAAAGTTATTTTGGGGTTATTGAAGAGAAACACATATATTTTGCTTCACTAACCCTGAAATAACACAAAAATAATCCCAAAATAACCTCTACGGTTTTGCTTCAATAATCCCAAAATAACACCGCAGGAGGTTTTCTTTAATAACTCCGAAATAACTAAGAAATAACCTCGAAATATCATTTAGGGTGTTATTTCAGGGTTTTTGAAGTGAAATCGCAAATGTTATTTTGAGGTTATTTCGAGGTTGTTTCGGGATTATTGCGGAGTTTGCGGTTCCACTTTAATATTTTTAGGTGACCCGTTATAACACAAATGATGGTATATTACTCAGAGCATGTATGTAGAGCTACGTTCGTAGTCTGAACATAAAATTTTTCCTTGAAATTGGCTTGAAAGCGTTGTTTATAAATTAGATTGATTTTTAGATGGAAAAAAGTTTTCGGCCCAAGATATTGTCAAAAAATTATGATTAGAGAAGATATGTAGAAATTTAATTTATTAGATTTATTTTTAGATGGTATAATTAAATACAAAATTAATTTAAATATATATTACATTCANATTTAAAACTAAAATACACATTTTCATGCATAAATTTAAAGCACCATAGTGCTATTCATGTAAATATAAAAGTTTTAATGTGAAATAATTAAATACAAAAAAAATTTGTGCTTCTATGTAAATCTCTCTAGTTTTATATTATGTTTTGAGTGAATGACTTAGAGACTGTTTGGGGCAGCTGCAGCTTATTGAATAATTTGCTAATAAGCTAGGTGTTGTGGTTATTATAATTTTTTATTTTTTTGGAAAAGTCAAACTGCTGCCAAAAAACTGTCACCGCATCTAGATAGGTGCAGCGTGAAAACGCATAAGCTACAAAAACACAGTTTACCCAAACAGGTCATGTGTGTTTTCAAAACACCACCGCACCAAATAAGCTGCCCCAAATGGGCCCTTAACTCTTGAAATTGTTGGTTTAGTTGCATCAAGATTGAAAAATGGAGCCCTTTGACGTTTTTTGTTCAAGATTNCCATGTCTGTTTTCAAAACGCCACCGAACCAAATAAGTTGCCCCAAACGGCCTCTTAGACTCTTGAAATTGTTGGTTTAGTTGCATCAAGATTGAAAAATGGAGCCCTTTGACGTTTTTTGTTCAAGATTGACTACTCTTAACAGCTTCAGCCTGCCCTAATTCTTCCAAATAACTTTTTTTTTTTCAGCCAGAAACTCTGCATCGTGATTAATTAAAACCACTCCTTAATGTTTTATTAACAACCANCTCTTAATTAAAATTTTGAAGAGAGTATTCGTAGCTAAAGTTTTTCATAGGGACGACTCTTTGGGTCAGTTTATAGTTCAGAGTGAGCTTGGATGGAAGTAAACATGCCATATTTGATAAGAATTGAGGTCAGAACGAATTAATCAGATTTGATTCCGCTTGATAAAAGTTTAAATTATTTCAAGCTAATTTCGATTAGTGATTAAATAGTGTCAAGATCTGGTTGTTAATAAAACATTAAGGAGTGGTTTTAATTAATCACGATGCAGAGTTTCTGGCTGAAAAAAAAAAAAGTTATTTGGAAGAATTAGGGCAGGCTGAAGCTGTTAAGAGTAGTCAATCTTGAACAAAAAANAGTTCAAAATGAGTGGCAATGTCCCCTAATCACTTAGAACTCATTAGGACATTTTTCCTAATTTTTCTAAGTTAAAAATAAATTTTAAAGGCTTAGAAAAATGAATTTTTCATGTTCTCCCACTAAAACAATTATAATAAATGAATTAAAAATCACAAAAATATAAGATTTGATTCTCTGGGTTTTCTGAACTCAAAGAAGTATATTAAAAATTCAAAAATGATTTCTATAATTAAAATATTATTTTCTATTCAATTTAATCATTGAAATTGATTAAAAATTAAATAATAATAATAGGGATTTGATTCAAAAAAATCATGAAATCTTGTTTAAGTGTTTCTCTGACCTTAGAAAACCATTAATAATTTTTCCATAAATATAAATTTTATTTTGGATAATTAAATAAATTAACTTTTGAAAATCCTATCTTCTAAATTTAAATAATTATCTAAATTAAATCAAAATTTTGAGATATCCACATGTTCTCCTCTAACATTATAATTATATCATGGATATGACACTCTAAACCCTCAAAATCATTTGAGTTATGTTTGAAGAGTTATGAGATGAAGTGCCCCAAGGGCAAAATAGTCATTTTAGACTTTGGTGTCTTCATCAAAATTTAGGATTAACCAAGAGAAAATGAGTAATTTTGATCTTAATAAATATGATTGGATGATTGAAATACAATGGGGTTAAAAGGTAGAAACCCATTCACCACCCATGCACAACATCAACAAAATCATAGTCCCCCTAATCTTCATAACTTGGAAGTCAACTGAGATCAAACGATTCTTAATTGATGGACTTAAGTCGGAAAGATTATAGTTTATTTTTCTTAAGCCCAAAATTGAGGATGATTCGACCATTTGATATGGATATATGTTACTGAAATCAAAATCTTGATAATCACCATTTCACCTATCATGATTGTTAAAGGCTTCATAGTGACCTAGGCTCAATTTCTAAGCTCAACTGATTGGATTTAGAAAACAACATAATTGGCGACAAACACCTTTGAACACTACAAGCCTGACCTTAATTATGGGCACCACGATCTTGAATGACCTAAACTTGCCTTAGGAGCACCCATACACATAACTTTTAAATGAAACATCAATTGATTAATTGAGTATCATATCCTTGGGATAATTAAATTGTTATGTTTCACTGAGCAATGGGGTAACCACACTCTAGCCTTGGATGATTAATGGAACAATATGATAAGTTATAAATGAATTTGAAATAATTCAAGAGAGCCTCAAAGTAGTTTAGGGATATTCCCTCAACACTTTGAAATCTTCTGGATATTTTGAAGAGCAAATCAAACTTGTCATATTCTGTTCTAAAATCATCCAGGGTCTTCTAAGATTCAATAAAATCATAACTTGGGGTTTAGTAATTAAACATTCATCTACTCTTGCAATTTAAATTCCTTGCAACATTATATACATGTCTTGCAGATACTGACCTTTCAGGTGGTGGAACGAGAACTCGCCAGGTACGCTTTTACAGTTTTCAATATCTTCTTTTCTTGTACTTTCCACACTGTATTTTTATACTTACAAAACTTTCATGTTAAACAACGATGGCACCCTACATGAAAACCAAAACTGCTAGGATAACAGTAAAATCAAAACCAAAACCAAAACTAAAATCAATCAAGAATAAATTCACTGCCACAACATTCAAAATATAAGACAACTCAAAATTTAATCACAAACATCACAAAAACCACAATTAAAACTAAATTAAGACGTCTCTATCGGATGATCGGGAATCCCTCGGAGGAGGCAACCTACGGTTGCTAACGAAACTTCCCACAGTCTAAATAAAAGTATGGGACTCATTAAGTTGAGTTTAGTAAATTCACTCTAAGTGAATCCGATAGAAAATAGTGGTACCGGAACTAGGGAACCGTAGGATCCTAACCGGTGTCACTTTAATCAACTTTAACATGCCCCATAATATTTAAAGAACCATAACCATAGGGACATTTGATTTGACATCATGACTTGACTTACTAGAAAACCTAAATTCGTCACGACAAGGAGTTTGGAGCTAGCATGGTGGGCAGCACGGCCATCTTCAACTGCAAAACTTGTCTACATCAGCTAAACCATTCTTCCCTTAGAATTAAACAACAAGTCATAGGATTTCTAGGTTGTTTGTTTATGCAAAATAAATCCTCAACTTATCTTTAGGCCTTTGTACAACTCTGTTGTACATCTAAGCCCTAACTTGTCTTAGGATGCCGAGGTTGTCGTTCGTCACAACCTAAATCCTCACATCTTCCAGGCTATTTGTGTGATTATTTCACACAAATGTAAGCCCTAAACAAATAAAATTTGTAGGATGAAACACTTAAATAACTTCTCCTCAAAATTGAAGCCAAACAATAGGATAAAGTGGGAAGTCGCCGAGGTTCTCCTCTGGATCTATAACATCCCCTAATTATTCCTCCTTTGGATTCTACAATAAATGTTCCAAAATTGAACCAATCTCATTTCACACAGTTTTATCTGATCTCGTTGAAAAGTCTTATCCTTTTGACCTCTTTGAAGATAATATTCTCTGATTTTTATCGAGATTTTTCTTAGGTGACTTCAGTCATTTAAGATGTAATTAACTATAGGGGCTTGCCCTTATAGGATAAACCTAGCCTAAAATAAACCCTATTTAATTCTTTGTATTAAATAGGGGAACTTTTCGGCAAATAAAATGGTGCACAGCTTAAAATAAACCCTATTTAATTCTTTGTATTAAATAGGGGAACTTGTCGGCAAATACCAGCTTAAAATAAACCCTATTTAATTATTTGTATTAAATAGGGGAACTTGTCGGCAAATAAATATAAACCCTATTTAATTTTTCGTATTTAATAGGGGAACTTGTCGGCAAATAAAATGGTTTTCGCAGACCAAACGGATGTCATATATTTCTTAGTTTATTTGATCGAGTCTCACTCTCAAGTCTTGTGTTTATCCTTTGGGATAGATACAGGGTTTGAGTTACAATGCTCTTTCATTTAAACTATGAAAAATATGGGGTCGATTTGATTTCATATTTTTCTAAACTATAATTATATATATGTAAATTAAACGTCTTTCCGAAGCGGGCGATGGGATTTCAATTCCAGTGACTGACAGCTTCTAACGGGTAACTCCTCCAACCAAAAATACCGCCGACAAAGTTATAATTAATTTATCCTAAATATCATTTATGGTACATAACAAGAAAATCTTCATATAATCATACTAAAGAGGTGCATAATGTAAAGTATTACATGCTTTGACATTTAATTCATCTAATTCTTTTTCAAAAGTAGTCAATTCATTAAAAGTTTCTTCAATTTTAATTTTATTTATTTTTAGTGGATGTATTATATTGGTATGTAAGTATTTTAATTAATTAGAGTATTTAAATTATTTTAATACTCAATTTGAAAGGAAATTAACCAACACAAAATTAAAAAACTTGTAAATAAATTAAATAATAAGATATCATAAGAGCAAGTAAAATAAATAGAAACACAATATTTTTATGTGGTTTAGTCAACCAAGCCTACATCCAAGCTAACCAACTCTCTAGCTAAGAGTCTGCTAAATTTGAGGTTTACTAATAAATGTCACTTTTTCAAATTGAAGTTGCTTAAAACATAAATATTATCTTATACAAGTGAGTACAACACAATCTAAATAAAATAGTTTTTCATTTAGCCAGATGGCTTAGACAAATAAATAAAAATATACAAAAATATATAGATTATACCAACTTGAATACTTTTTTAACATAAAGGCCTAGTAAAAAGTCAAGTGAATTTAGTACTTTTTCAACATAGGCCTAGTAAAAAGTCAAGTGAATTTAGAAAGTACTATCAATCACCTCACGACTTGCAGTAATAATTGTAGATTTTACTCATTTTAAAGTAAAACTATATTTTAGTTAATGTAATTGATATTATCACAATTTTAACTTGAAAGAGTATAAATGATATTTTTTTAATATTTAAAAGGTTTAGAAAATAGATTTATAATTAAATAAACTAATTTGTATACTAACTTTAAGGATGAAGAATGTTAATAAATTGAAACTTAATCTATGATGCTAAATAAATATGATATCAAAAAATAGAAATTTTAAGGAAATATGAAAGAAAAAAAAATATAAGAGCAGCAAATCAAGATTTGAAAAGAATAAAACAAACATAAAAAACTTCAAGAAAGTTTGCTCAATTGATTGTGTAGAGGTTTCCCGACTAAAAGATTTAATCTTACAAATATGTAGCACGCATTGGAAGAAAACGTAAACTTTTCTCCTTCAAATTTTACTAGGAAAGGAAGGAAGAAAGAAGAGTGTATATGCTAGAATATATAGAATTAAAGAGCAACTATTTCATGAATACTAAATGATGCTATTTACAACCAAAGGGTAATTTTTAAACTAATTTTAAAGCATAGTAACATTCTAGTAATATTTATCAAGTGTTAGAATAGTATTCAATATAAAATTAATTTTTATGAAGACCAAATGGCTAGGTAAAGTTTAGACAAAATAAGAAAGTCAAACAAAATATAAATAAGTCCAATTGAGCTTATAATGGTTAGCCAGCTCAGCAGAAAAGAGATAATATTTGGAAAGTCATGGTAAATATAATTCAAATTCAAAGTGAGTCATGTAACATATCAATTTATATCTACAAATGAGATTAGTTTATTATTAAGTTGAGGATAATCTTGATTGTGTGTTGTTTTATCTTATCAAGTGACTCAAAACCCATTAAAAACTAATTATAGCTTCATGCATTAACCTACAAAGATCAAATCACATGAAATTAACAAGTGATAAAATAAAAGTACAATGCATGCCTAGATAATCATAGCATGATGATCTCTTTAACAAAATGAAAATATTAAAGTAGAAAATAATGTAAATCAAACTTATTGGTAGTCATCAAATTCTTTCACATCTTATGATGAAAAACATAACAATCTCTGACAACATTTATATAGCAGAAAAACAGATCATCTCCTACCAATAACCAAACATAATAAGATGGATGAATGTTAGTAGAAGTCATTAAAGGACTAGGGATAAACAGTGATTGGCTTAATCAATTTGTTGATGAGAGGTTAAAAGTCAAATAAGATGTATATTTTGACAATGATCATCGATCATTACAAGTGTCATGAGGAATGGGAAATATGAAAAATCGTTTGATAATATGTAGATTGTATCATGTGTTTTTTTTTTATATATATAAAAAAAGAGATAGGGCAATCAAGAAGACAAACATTACAATGATAGTTTGCATTAAACTTGATCAACTTTTAGATTGGACCGTAAACCAGGAAAGTAGGGAGATATGTGTCACATGTCAAGGGTTAAGGGACATTAATCTTTGGCAAATATTGAGTGATGGGTGAAGGGAACATCAAGTCATGAGTAATAGCAGGCATATCAATGTTGGTCAACAATTAACCATGAGCAATGATGAATAATCCTTTGTAATTATGTAAAAATCATAAATTTCTCTTAGTTAAAAACTCTAATTTGAAGTAATAGAAATATTATTTTTATAAGATTTAGGAAGGGTTTTATGATCATTTTTACTTGAATCTTGAACTAATCATACTACTCAAATAGGCAAATTTAGGAATGTTGTGTAGTCATTGCTACTTAAATTTTGGGCACTTTGTCAAACTATTTAATTAAGCACTTTTTAATTTTCTTCATATTTTAAGTATATTTGATTACTTTTAACAACTAAAAATTGCCTGATCTTGAACTCATCGGATTTAATTTATCAAAAAGAGCTATTAATCATAAACACACAATGTTATGACATTTGACTTCTTGGTGATCTAAAAATATTTCAGGGGACATTTACATCCATAGCACACATATCATATGTATTTACATATCTCACATACTTTCATATTTACACACAGCAATCAAATCTTTAAAATCACATAAAAAATATCACAATTACTAATTTTAAAACTAAAAATACACATTTTCATGCATAAATTTAAAGCACCATAGTGTTATTCATGTAAATATAAAAGTTTTAATGTGAAATAATTAAATACAAAAGAGTTTTGTGCTTCTATGTAAATCTCTCTATTTATTATTATGTTTTGAGTGAATGACTTAGAGAATGTTTGGGACAGCTGCAGCTTATTGAATAATTTGCTGATAAGCTGATTAAAAATAATATGTTGATAAGCTAGGTGCTGTGGTTATTATAATTTTTTATTTTTTTGGAAAAGCCAAACTGCTGCCAAAAAACTGTCACCGCATCTAGATAGGTGCAGCGTGAAAACGCATAAGCTACAAAAACACNAAAAAAAAACACAAACGGTCTAAAATAACTAATGAAATTTTTAGAAAATTATAAATCTAGAAATCATCAAACAGTACACTTTGAAGGACGATTGTGAGCATGATGAGCGTTTAGTAACACCAGGAAGGATATCTTATGTGCATGTCATTTGGGGCTTATTCTTTAACTAAGATTTACCCAGCACTTCTAGTGTGAACATCCTACAAGACAACATGCATTTTGGACATAAAATGAAGTAAATAATATGCCAGTCTACTCTCAAAATATCAACTCATTAAAAAGAAATTATTTTAGATGCTCTTACTCTAATTATTCCTTTATCATTTTCTCTCATTGTATATAATTAATTAAAAANGTCTTATGTACGCAAATTTTTTCCTTCAGAGTGAGCTTGGATTGAAGTAAACTTGCCATATTTGATGAGAATTGAGGTCAGAACGAATTAATCAGATTTGATTCCGCTTGATAAGCGTTTTAAGTTATTTCATGCTAATTTCGATTAGTGATTAAATATTGTCAAGATCTGGTTGTTAATAAAACATTAAGGAGTGGTTTTAATTAATCACGATGCAGAGTTTCTGGCTGAAAAAAAAAAGGTTATTTGGAAGAATTAGGGCAGGTATGCAAAGCAAGCTGAAGCTGTTAGGAGTAGTCAATCTTGAACAAAAAACGTTAAAGGGCTCCATTTTTCAATCTTGATGCAACTAGACCAACAATTTCAAGAGCCTAAGTCATTCACTCAAAGCATAATAATAAATAGAGAGATTTACATAGAAGCACAAAATTCTTTTGTATTTAATTATTTCACATTAATACTTTTATATTTATATGAATAGCACTACGATGCTTTAAATTTATGCATGAAAATGTGTATTTTTGTTTTAAAATTAGTAGTGGTGATATTTTTTTATGTGATTTTAAAGGTTTGATTGCTGTGTGTGTAAATATGAAAGTATGTGAGATATGTAAATACATATGATATGTGAGCTATGCATGTAAATGCCCCCTGAAATAGTTATAGATCACCGAGAAGTGAAATGTCATAACATTGTGTGTTTATGATTAATAGCTCTTTTTGATAAATTAAATCCGATGAGTTCAAGATCATGCAATTTTCGGTTGTTAAGTAGTAAAATATACTTAAAATATGAAGAAAATTAGAAAGTGCTTGATTGAATAGTTTGACAAAGTGCCCAAAATTTAAGTAGCAATGACTACACAACATTCCTGAATTTGCCTATTTGAGTAGTATGATTAAGCGTTCAAGATTCAAGTAAAAATGATCATAAAAACCTTCCTAGATCTTATAAAAATAATATTTCTATTACTTCAAATTAGAGTTTTTAACTAAGAAAATTTTTTGATTTTTACATAATTACAAAGGATTATTCATCATTGCTCATTGTTAATTGTTGACCAACATTGATATGCCTGCTATTATTCATGACTTGATGTTCCCTTCACCCATCACTCAATATTTGCCAAAGATTAATGTCCCTTACCCTTGACATATGACACATATCTCCCTACTTTCTTGGTTTCCGGCCCAATCTAAAAGTTGATCAAGTTTAATGCAAACTATCATTGTAATGTTTGTCTTCTTGATTGCCCAATCTCTTTTTTTTATATAAAAAAAAAAACACATGATATAATCTACATATTATCAAATGATTTTTCATATTTCTCATTACTCTTGACACTTGTAATGATCGGTGATCATTGTCAAAATATCCATCTTATTTGAATTCTAACCTCTCCTCTCATCAGCAAATTGATTAAGCCAATCACTGTCTATCTCTAGTCCTTTGATGAATTCGACTAACATTCATCCATTATATTATGTTTGGTTATTGGTAGGAGATGACGTGTTTTTCTGCTATATAAATGTTATTAGAGATTGTTATGTTTTTCATCATAAGAATTGAAAGAATTTGATGACAACCAATAAGTTTGAATTACATTATTTTCTACTTTAATTTTTTTATTTTGTTATAGAGATCATCATGCTATGATTATCTAAGCGTGCATTATACTTTTATTTTATCACTTGTTAATTTCATGTGATTTGATCTTTGTAGGTTAATGCAGGAAGCTANGTCCAATCTAAAAGTTGATCAAGTTTATTGCAAACTATCATTGTAATGTTTGTCTTCTTGATTGCCCTATCTCTTTTTTTATATATAAAAAAAAAACACATGATACAATCTACATATTATCAAACGATTTTTCATATTTCCCATTACTCATGACACTTGTAATGATCGATGATCATTGTCAAAATATACATCTTATTTGACTTTTAACCTCTCATCAACAAATTGATTAAGCCAATCACTGTTTATCCCTAGTCCTTTAATGACTTCTACTAACATTCATCCATCTTATTATGTTTGGTTATTGGTAGGAGATGATGTGTTTTTCTGCTATATAAATGTTGTCAGAGATTGTTATGTTTTTCATCATAAGAATTGAAAGAATTTGATGACTACCAATAAGTTTGATTTACATTATTTTCTACTTTAATATTTTCATTTTGTTATAGAGATCATCATGCTATGATTATCTAAGCGTGCATTGTAATTTTATTTTATCACTTGTTAATGTGATTTGATCTTTGTAGGTTAATGCAGGAAGCTATAATTAGCTTTTAATGTGTTTCGAGTGACTTGCATAAGATAAAACAACACACAATCAAGATTATCCTCAACTTAATCATAAACTAATCTCATTTGTAGATATAAATTGATATGTTACATGACTCACTTTGGATTTGAATTATATTTACTATAACTTTCCAAATATTATCTCTTTTTTGCTGAGCTGGCTAACCATTATAAGCTCAATTGGACTTATTTATATTTTGTTTGACTTTTTTATTTTGTCTAAACTTTACCTAGCCATTTGGTCTAAAAATTAATTTTATATTGAATACTATACTTGCACTTGATAAAATATTACTAGAGTGTTATTATGCTTTAAAGTTAGTTTAAAAATTACCCTTTGGTTGTAAATAACATCATTTATTATTCATGAAATAGTTGCTCTTTAATTCTATATTCTCTAGCATATACACTCTTCTTTCTTCCTTCCTTTCCTAGTAAAATTTGAAGGAGAAAAGTTTACATTTTCATCTAATGTGTGCTACATATTTGTAAGATTAAATCTTTTAGTCGGGAAGCCTCTACACAATCAATCGAGCAAACTTTCTTGAAGTTTTTTATGTTTGTTTTATTCTTTTCAAATCTTGATTTGCTGCTCTTATATTTTTTTTTCTTTCATATTTCCTTAAAATTTCTATTTTTTGATATCATATTTATTTAGCATCATAGATTAAGTTTCAATTTATTAACATTCTTCATCCTTAAAGTTAGTATACAAATTTGTTTATTTAATTATAAATCTATTTTCTAAACATTTTAAATATTAAAAAATATCTTTATACTCTTTCAACTTAAAATTGTAATAATATCGATTTCATTAACTAAAATATAGTTTTATTTTAAAATGAGTAAAATCTACATTCTAACTGCAAGTCGTGAGGTGATTGATAGTACTTTCTAAATTCACTTGAATTTTTACTAGGCCTTTATGTTGAAAAAGTATTCAAGTTGGTATAATCTATATATTTTTGTATATTTTTATTTATTTGTCAAAGCCATCTGGCTCAATGAAAAACTATTTTATGTAGATTGTGTTGTACTCACTTGTATAAGATAATACTTAAGTTTTAAGCAACTACAATTTGAAAAACTGACATTTATCAGTAAACCTCAAATTTAGCAGACTTTTAGCCAGAGAGTTGGTTAGCTTGGATGTAGGCTTGGTTGACTAAACCACATAGAAATATTGTGTTTGTATTTATTTTACTTGCTCTTATGATATCTTATTATTTAACTTATTTACAAGTTTTTTAATTTTGTGTTGGTTAATTTCCTTTCAAATTGAGTATTAAAATAATTTAAATACTCTAATTAATTAAAATACTTACATACCAATATCATACATCCACTAAAAAATAAATAAAATTAACATTGAAGAAATTTTTAATGAATTGACTACTTTTGAAAAAGAATTAGATGAATTAAACGTCAAAGCAAGTAATACTTTACATTATGCACCTCTTTAGTATGATTATATGAAGATTTTCTTGTTACGTACCATAAATGATATTTAGGATAAATTAATTATAACTTTGTCGGCGGTATTTTTGATTGGAGGAGTTGCCCGTTATAAGCTGTCAGTCACCAGAATTGAAATTCCGTCGCGCGCTTCGGAAAGACGTTTAATTTCCATATATATATATATATATATATANCTGTTTTTCTGCTATATAAATGTTGTCAGAGATTGTTATGTTTTTCATCATAAGATGTGAAAGAATTTGATGACTACCAATAAGTTTGATTTACATTATTTTCTACTTTAATATTTTCATTTTGTTAAAGAGATCATCATGCTATGATTATCTAGGCATGCATTGTACTTTTATTTTATCACTTGTTAATTTCATGTGATTTGATCTTTGTAGGTTAATGCATGAAGCTATAATTAGTTTTTAATGGGTTTTGAGTCACTTGATAAGATAAAACAACACACAATCAAGATTATCCTCAACTTAATAATAAACTAATCTCATTTGTAGATATAAATTGATATGTTACATGACTCACTTTGAATTTGAATTATATTTACCATGACTTTCCAAATATTATCTCTTTTCTGCTGAGCTGGCTAACCATTATAAGCTCAATTGGACTTATTTATATTTTGTTTGACTTTCTTATTTTGTCTAAACTTTACCTAGCCATTTGGTCTTCATAAAAATTAATTTTATATTGAATACTATTCTAACACTTGATAAATATTACTAGAATGTTACTATGCTTTAAAATTAGTTTAAAAATTACCCTTTGGTTGTAAATAGCATCATTTAGTATTCATGAAATAGTTGCTCTTTAATTCTATATATTCTAGCATATACACTCTTCTTTCTTCCTTCCTTTCCTAGTAAAATTTGAAGGAGAAAAGTTTACATTTTCATCTAATGTGTGCTACATATTTGTAAGATTAAATCTTCGAGCAAACTTTCTTGAAGTTTTTTATGTTTGTTTTATTCTTTTCAAATGTTGATTTGCTTCTCTTATATATTTTTTTCTTTCATATTTCCTTAAAATTTTTATTTTTTGATATAATTTTTATTTAGCATCATAGATTAACTTTCAATTTTATTAACATTCTTCATCCTTAAAGTTAGTATACAAATTAGTTTATTTAATTATAAATCTTTTTTCTAAACCTTTTAAATATTTTAAAAAAATATCTTTATACTCTTCCAAGTTAAAATTGTAATAATATCAATTACATTAACTAAAATATAGTTTTACTTTAAAATGAGTAAAATCTACAATTATTACTGCAAGTCGTGAGGTGATGGATAGTACTTTCTAAATTCACTTGACTTTTTACTGGGCCTTTATGTTGAAAAAGTATTCAAGTTGGTATAATCTATATATTTTTGTATATTTTTGTTTATTTGTCAAAGCCATCTGGCTCAATGAAAAACTATTTTATTTAGATTGTGTTGTACTCACTTGTATAAGATAATACTTAAGTTTTAAGCAACTTCAATTTGAAAAAGTGACATTTATCAGTAAACCTCAAATTTAGCAGACTTTTAGCCAGAGAGTTGGTTAGCTTGGATGTAGGCATGGTTGACTTAACCACATAGAAATATTGTGTTTGTATTTATTTTACTTGCACTTATGATATCTTATTATTTAATTTATTTACAAGTTTTTTTAATTTTGTGTTGGATAATTTCCTTTCAAATTGAGTATTAAAATAATTTAAATACTCTAATTAATTAAAATACTTACATACTAGTATCATACATCCACTAAAATATAAATAAAATTAAAATTGAAGAAATTTTTAATGAATTGACTACTTTTGAAAAAGAATTAGATGAACTAAATGTCAAAGCATGTAATACTTTACAATATGCACCTCTTTAGTATGATTATATGAACATTTTCTTGTTATGTACCATAAATGATATTTTGGATAAATTAATTATAACTTTGTCGGCAGTATTTTTGGTTGGAGGAGTTGTCTGTTAAAAGCTGTCGGTCACCGGAATTGAAATCACGTCGCCCGCTTCGGAAAGGTGTTTAATTTACATATATATAAATATAGTTTAGAAAAATGTGAAATCAAACCGACCCCATATTTTTCATAGTTTAAATGAAAGATCACTATAACTCAAACCCGATATCTATCCCGAAGGATAAACACAAGACTTGAGAGTGAGGCTCGATCAAATAAACTAAGAAATATATGACATCCGTTTGGTCTACGAAAATCATTTTATTTGCCGACAAGTTTCCATATTTAATACAAAAAATTAAATAGAGTTTATATTAAGCTGGGTTTGGAAAAGCTTCCTATAAGGGCAATCCCCTATAATTAATTACATTTTAAATAACTGAAGTCACCTAAGTAAACTCTCGATAAAAATCAGAGAATATTATCTTCAAAGAGGTCAAAATTATAGGAATTTTCAGCGAGATCAGACAAAGAGGCGTGAAATGGGATTGTTTCAAGTTTAGATCATTTATTATAGAATCCAAAGAACGAATAATTAGGGGATGTCACAGATCCAGAGGAGAACCTCGGTGACTTCCCAATCTATCCTATTATTTGGCTTCAATTTTGAGGAGAAATTATTTAAGTGTTTCATCCTGCAAATTTTATTTTTTTAGGGCTTATATTTGTGTGAAATAATCACACAAATAACCTAAAAGATATGAGGATTTAGGTCGTGACGAACGACAACCTCAACATCCTAAGACGAGTTAGGGCTTAGATGTACAACAGAGCTGTACAAAGGCCTAAAGATTAGTTGAGGATTTATGTTGCATAAGCAAACAACCTAGAAATCCTATGACTTGTTGTTTAATTCTAAGGGAAGAATGATTTAGCTGATGTAAACACGTTTTGCTGTTGAAGATGACAGTGCTGCCCACCATGCTAGCTCCAAACTCCTTGTCGTGATGAGTTTAGGTTTTCTAGTGAGTCAGTTTATGATGTCAAATCAAATGTCATTATGGTTATGCTTCTTTAAATGTTATGGGGCATGTTAAAGTTGATTAGAGTGACAACGGCTAGGATCTTACGGTTCCCTCATTCCAGTACCACTATTTTTTTATCGAATTCACTTAGTCCGAATGAATTTACTAAACTCAACTTAATGAGTCCCATACTTTCATTTAGACTGTGGGAAGTCTCGTTAGCAACCGTAGGTTGCCTCCTTTGAGATTCTCGATCATCCGATAGTGACATCTTAATTTAGTTGTTATTGTGGTTTTTTTATATTTGTGATTAAATTTTAAGTTGTCTTATATTTTGATTGTTGTGGCAGTGAACTTTATCTTGATTGATTTTAGTTTTGGTTTTACTATTATCCTAGCAGTTTTGGTTTTCATGTAGGGTGACATCGTTGTTTAACATGCAAGTTTTGTAAGTATAAAAATACAGTGTGGAAAGTAAAAGAAAAGAAGATATTGTAAACTGTAAAAACGTACCTGGCGAGTCTTCTCGTTCCACCACCTGAAATCTCAGTACTTGCAAGACATGTATATAATGTTGCAAGGAATTTAAATTGCAAGAGTAGATGAGGTTTAATTACTAAACCCCAAGTTATGATTTTATTGAATCTTAGAAGACCCTGGATGATTTTAGAATAGAATATGACAAGTTCAATTTGTTCTTCAAAATATCCAAAAGATTTCAAAGTGTTGAGGGAATAGCCCTAAACTACTTTGAGACTCTCTTGAATTATTTTGAATTCGCTTATAACTTATCATATTGTTCTATTAATCATCTGAGGCTAGAGTGTGGTTACCCCATTGCTCAGTGAAACATAACAATTTAATTATCCCAAGGATAGGATACTAAATTAATCAATTGATGTTTCATTTAAAAGTTATGTGCATGGGTGCTCCTAAGGCAAGTTTAGGTCATTCAAGATCGTGGTGCCCATAATTAAGGTCAGACTTGTAGTGTCTAAAGGTGTTTGTTACCAATTATGTTGTTTTCTAAATCCAATCAGTTGAGCTTAGAAATTGATCTCGTCCGGCTTACGCATGAAGGCTCTGTCCGGCTTGATCTCGTCCATCCATCCGATACACGCTCGATCAAACGGCTCTACGTCATCATCCCCGATAGCCAAAACCCATGAACAGTCCAACTTTAAACCCTATGATCTCGGACTAGAGTAAACCAAATCACTTCGGGTTTGTTTCTAGACCTTCATCTTCTCAAGATGAGTACATCTATATGGTTACATTGCTGTGAATTCACAAAGGTCCAAACTGAGCCCAAAATTAGGGTTAGTGAGCTATACCTTTGCCCAAGAGGTAAGGCCTCGATTGGGTGCTTGTGGAAGCTTCAGTGGAGCTGATGAAACTTGTGGATGTATTTATTTTCTTTGGTGAAGGCTCCAAGTATGAGTTCGATCAAAGGGTGGAGCGGCCTTGGTCTAAGGATAGGTTAGAGGGCTCAATAGAGGGGGATTTTGATGGAGATCTTCTTCTCATGCTCTAGTGAAGCTCAGGAGCAAATCAATTTGGGGTTTGGGGGAGTTTTTGGAAATGCCAAATTTTGCCTTGATTTTGAGCTCAAAACTTGAGCTCAAGTGATGGGGAAGATGGCCAGAGAATGGTTGCAATGGGGTTGTGTAGTCTTGGAGGAGCTCTCGAAACAGTGTAAACAGGGTTCCCTCAACAAAATTTTTCTGGTCCCCGTTTAGCCGTGGAAGAGTGGTTTAAGTAAAATAGCTTAGGTTGGCTGTCATGGCCTCACTTTGGTGCATTTTGGAGCTTAGGTGGAGGGCTTCAAGATGCTAAACACCAATCAAAGCTAGAAACATTGGATGGGTGAAATTGGGTTTGAACTTAGGCATGGGGGGGGGGTCTCAGTTTTGGCTCCTCTGGCGACTACGGTGGCTGGACATGGTAAGGGAGGTGCTTAGATGGCTCAAAAACCTCAAAGGAATCTATCACAACAATTAATTTGGGCTAGTGATTGGTTTTGGCAAAGATATGTATGACTTAAGCAATTTAGGAAACAAAACCCTTGATTTAGGGGACCTTTGGTCCATGGCTCATCTAGGGTGGTTTAAGTGAGTCTATCTTGGTCACTAGGATCCAAAAGTTGGCTGTAGAAGTCTTGCCTTGATCAATTTGACATGGCTAGGTCAATTTTGGTGCATGGGTCCAATTTGGGTCCAAATGGCCAAAGCTTGGGTTTGGGTTAGGCTAGCCATGACTTTGAGCCCAATTGATTGATCAACATTGTGTAGATGATTGTTATGAAGATTTTTGGTGAAGTATTGAAGTGATTTTGAGTTTAATTGAAAGCTAAATTTTAGGACTTTGGGATTTTGGTCAATTTGGACATGTTGGACTAGACTTGGGTCTAGGTTGGGCTAAGGTTGGGCTAAGTCAAAATTGATGGTTGGAATTGGTCCATAGGAATGTCATGAAGAGTTTTCAACATAAATTGGGTGTCAATTTTGGGGTTAGGGTATTCAATTTAGTGGAATTTGGGGACATAGCCAATTTGAGGTAAATTTGGGGATTTTTGGACCTGGATCAAAATTGAGTGCAATTAAAGCCTTACTAGGATCAATTGAGGGTCAAATTTGATGTGTGGTACTGTTATGAGGATTTTAGGATTCAAATTGGGGTAAATCAAGCAGGCTATGGGGTTCAATTAGGTAAGATTAGGTCATAGGATTAAAATTGGGGGTTTGACTTAAATCAAAACTGAGCTCAAAGCATGGGTCAATTAGGCTTGGATTTGGTTTAGATTAGTCATGTGAAAGATGAATTTGAATTCAGGATTGAAATTGAGGGGAATTGGGTCCGAATTGATGGACATTTGAGGTGAATTTGGGGAGATTGTGCCTTTAAAGGCAATTTGGGGGTTTTGGTCAAAATGGTCAAACTGGACAAATTAGGATCAATCAAAGGGTCCAAATGGGTTTTGGAGACATTTGGAGGATTTTTTGAGGTTTTGGGAAAGTTTGGGGTGCCAAGGGTATTTTTGTAATTTCGATAAATTTGGGGGTATTTTGGTAATTTTGGAATTTTTGGGTGATCTTGGGCAATTTGGATAGTTTCGAATGGCTTGAGATGATTTTTAAACAAATTTGGGTATTTTGGATGAATTTGAGGATTTTGACCAAATTTAGGGTTTCAAGGGCATTTAGGTAATTTGAGTGGATTTAGGGGCAATAGGTCGGGTTAGACATTTTGGTAGAATTGGGGTGCCAACCACCTTATTGAGCCATAGACCAATGAAATCCCTATTTAGGTCCTCTATTTACTGGTATTAGCTAAACCCTAGCCTAGGGCTAGTGGGTTTAGGGGACCATCTACATGAGTCCCCTAAAAGATCAAGGAATCAAAGTCAACAATTTGGGTTTAGAGTTTGTGAGTGATTATGGGTGAAAGTGAGTGTAAGTGAGTGAAATAACTCTAGAAAAACACTCAGGGTCAACCCTAAGGTCAAGCAGTCTTATGGGAACTCTCCTTGAAGTGATAGAGGTTATGACTAATATGTGGAACTTTAAGTTGAGCAAAGAAAAGTTTAGAGTTTCGAATGATAAGGGTTCCTTTCTAGTTTATAGTCAACAAAAAAGTCCTTTGGCCGGAACATAGACAACTAAAAAGGGAAAACTAAAACTCAACCAAAAGTGAGGTCAACAAATGGACCCTCAATAGGTGTGGTGTGCTGGGCAAGCACACCGCGCATATTGACGTTGATCGACGAGATCAACATAACCAACACAGACTCCTAAGTCAGTAGACCTAGAAAGGAGTGTAAGGTTTGAGTGCTAGTTGTTTCCGCTGGGGAATTAGCAAGGGCATATTTGATTGAAATCAAGAAGTAGGAACTCTTGTTGAGGATTGGAGCGTGAGCTTCAAGTTATCAAATTTAAGGTGCTTACTGGTGATGGGAATCGGTATTTAGATGCTGACCTGATATGAGAATTGAAATTTAGGTATAAATCCCGGAAAGGTAAGTTAGAATTTAGGTACCGACCTTGAAATTTGAGAGTAGGATGCCATGTTCTATTAAAGGGTGTCTTACTCCTATCTCGAAGATGTGTGTAGAGAATTAGATGCTGTGGTCCCACTAAAGGGTGTCTTACACCAATCTCAGAAGGTTGAGAATAGATGCGATGTTCCATTCAAAGGAGTTTTACTCCAATCTCAAAGATATGTGTAGAGAATTGGAAGCTGTGGTCCCATTCAAGGGGGATGTTGAGAATAAGATGTGTTGTTCCATTTAGAGGAGTCTTACTCTTATCTTGAAGATATATGTAGAGAATTGGATGTCGTGGTCCCATTCAAGGGGGTCTTATACCAATCTTAGAAGGTTGAGAATAGGACACGACTTTCCATTCCGGGGAGTCTTACTCCTATCTCGAAGATATGTGTGGAGAATTAGTGTCGTGGTCTCATTCGAGGGGGTCTTATACCAATATCAGAAGGTTGAGAATATGATGCGATGTTCCATTCAGGGGAGTCTTACTCCTATCTCGAAGATATGTGTAGAGAATTAGATTTCGTGGTCCCATTCAAGGGGGTCTTATACCAATCTCAAAAGGTTGAGAATAGGATGCGATGTTCCATTCAGGGGAGTCTTACTCCTATCTCAAAGATAGGTGTAGAGAATTGGATGTCGTGGTCCCATTCAAGGGGGTCTTATAGCAATCTCGAAAGGTTGAGATTAGAATGAGATGTTCCTTTCAGGGGAGTCATACTCCTATCTCGAAGATATGTGTAGGGAATTGGATGTCGTGGTCCCATTCAAGAGGGGTTTATAACAATCTTGGAAGGTTGAGAATAGGATGCAATGTTCCATTCAGGGGAGTCTTACTCCTATCTTGAAGATATGTGTAGAGAATTTGATGCCGTGGTCCCATTCAAGGGGGCTTATTCCAATCTCAGAAGGTTGAGAATAGGATGTGATGTTCCGTTCAGGGGAGTCTTACTCCTAGCTCGAAGATATGTGTAGAGAATTGGATGCTATGGTCCCATTCAAGGGGTTCTTATACCAACCTCAAAAGCTTGAGAATATGATGAGATGTTCCATTCAGGGGAGCCGTACTCCTATCTCGAAGATATGTGTAGGTAATTGGATGTCGTGGTCCCATTCAAGGGGGTCTTATACCAATCTCGGAAGGTTGAGAATAGGATGTGATGTCCCATTGAGGGGAGTCTTACTACTATCTTAAGGATATGTGTGTCACATTAGGGAGGAAAGCACTGGGACTTATATCAAGCCCAAAGGGATAGCGGGAAGAGAGTTGGCGTCTCAGAATTGGCTCCCAGAACAATACAAATATAGTGTAGAAAGTTTGTGGTGTTGAGTCCATAAATATGCATCATATGAAGATAGGTAGCAGTGAGAAAGAATTGTGAAACCTTGTGAGATTTTAGACTGGATGTGAAATTCCGCGGGGCTTGTGAGGAGAATCATTGCAGACAAGGACAGTTGCGCTGCAAGAGCAAAGTGTAGAAGGCCTTGAAATCGAGAGAATCAACTCAACAGATTTATTTTCTTTTCTTATTGTTTTTAACACATTTGATTTTCAAAATATGTTTTTAGAATTCAATTTTAGTTGATTGATGATTTCAAAAGAGAGTTTTTTTAAAATTTTATTATATCATGTTTTTATTGTTTTGTTCTTCGTTCATTGTAGTTTCGAACCAACGTATGGTTCTGTGGCTTTCATCCATCGCACAAAGGCAATTAAGCTAACAAACAAAACTTCTGAAAGAGATTTCATTAATCCGCTTCAACAGGCATTACATATTGAGTACAGATCGAAGCCTCAAAAAGTTCAATATGTTGATCACATCAAAGTACATCTGGAAATATCTCACGTTGAGTACATAAAAGCTGAGCATATCCAATACGTATATCATCATATCTGCAGTGTCAAAATGCAATACAAAAAGGTATCCTCTGAGTTTCTGTCTCTGGTGGGACAAGCTCCTGATTGAGCTGACCTACTAAGCTACGCTCTAGGATAAGAGTTCCATTTACATGTGCTTAGAGGTGAAGCCCTCTCATTGCTCGTACAATAATATTTCTTCTAACTCCAGGTCCGGCTGGAATTCGTATGACATTTTGCCGTCATCCATTCTTCGGAGAAGTCACAGACACCCTACGGTGCCGTACCCCTAGAATGCAATGTTTGGCAATGTCTGATCCATTTCCTTTAAGAACCAACACTGAGCCCACTGGTCGTGGAATCTTCACAAATCCTCTGAACTTGTCAGGGCCAATGATATCAATTTCTTTTCCAAATAGAATGTTGCTTTTGCTCATGAAAGAGACTATGCAAAAAGGCCTCAAAAAATCATGATGATCTATATGAAGAGGAATGTAATCGCCCTCGTCGTAGATGTTGATGATGCAGCTGTTAGGAATGCAATCAGGTGGAAGTATGCTCCAACGAACCATTCTCTTGACATCCATTTTATCATGGGAGGTAGCGGGTCCACCTCATCATGCCTTAGAGTCCCCGGGGGATTCCCTTGTCTGTCCTTGGTGAAGTTGTAACAACAGCCACATTGTATAGTGATCCTGCCCTTCCCACACATCTATTTTCGTGGCTCAGAATATGTTCTTTTCATCAGAAGGCCTGCTCAACCTCTATCCCTCAGATTAAAGATGCAGTCAAGAATACTTCTTTCATCGCTTTCGGAGAAGACCGTGGTGTACAACTCCAAGCCTTATAGTATATTGATGAGTCTTCCTTGAAATTCTTCATAGAATTCAAAATCCCTTTTGTTCACTTTACTCATTTTATAGTATTTTGCCGTGTTGACTCGATGGCTGTTGAGGGTACTCGCTCATTTCAATGTCAGCAGGAACCCAAGCTGGTGCTGTCTATGTCTCCAGCAGAATATATGACTCTGCTTCTAACGGGATATATGGCTGTCGGCACTATTTTTGGTGTGGGGTTTGCCCGTAAGAAGCTGTCGGTCATCGGAATTGAAATCCCGTTGCCCGCTTCGGAAGGAC
>JXCR01142245.1:4641-16146 GCA_002079205.1 Phalaenopsis hybrid cultivar
GATCTCGCTCACAATGGTATAATAAAGTGGGGTTGGACTTGATTCTTTTTATGTCCTTGCGAGGAAACTCGAGTATCTGTCCTTGAGAATTAAATATAATCCGGGAAAATTACATACTTGTTTGAGAAAATTTTATATGAAATTCAAGGGATTTAAATATCTGTCGTGGAAAGTGTGAGTACATATCCTTGGGAATTAGTTACCATTTAGGAAAAGTTAAGTACCTATTATGGGAAATTCTTGCGTGTGATTTAACATTTCCTATAATATTTTTTAAGATTATGTTTTGAAATATTTATTTTACTCATCGACTTTAGTATCTCATAACACTGACCAATGAGTATTTTAAGGTAGTTGGGAAGACTGACATTCTTTTGGTGCCCCCTAATGTGGGTTGATATTGTGAAGCTACCAAAATTTTTGGTGATTTTGACTTGTAATTTAACTTAATGTTTTGGACTTTTTAAACTTGTAAAATAATCTAAAATAGGGATTATTTGAATTTAAATATAATTTGAATCTAGACTTCTAAAAATGTAAGCTCTTAGGGCTTTAAATTAATATGGATATGAACTTTTAAAATGTACGCTCTTAGGGTTTCAAAAACTTTTGGAATTTTGGGCTTTCAAAATTACGCTTTTAGGTTATGAAAAATGACTCAAACCTGAGGCTTTTGAAATTTGAAAATGTGGCCATCGGATTCACAACATATGTGCAAGTGAAAAAAAAATGATATTTTAAAATAGCTTTAAGTAAATATCTGCATGCATCAACCTGCTTACTCGAAAAAGACAATCACATAATTTCAAGTTCCATATGTTTTGTTTTTAAAACAATTATTAATTTAGTTCATGCTTTGAAATTATGCGAATTGCATGAAGACATGTAAAGCTGTTTAAAATAACCACATATATGAAAGTAAATACCCGCATGTGCTCTTCTAAATTGATTAAGCCTTTAAAACTTAAATGGACTTGGGAATGTTGTGCTTTTCAAAGTTAAACCTGCACTTAGTAGTTCTTGCTCTAATAAAATTCTTTCAAGAAAATATATGATTATTCTAAAGTTAAAGCCCTCATATTTTGAAATCAAATTCAAGACAAATTATGCAAGTATTCAATTGAGCCGTCTTGTTTAGAAGACAGAGTTACAAGTCCGTCTTAATGTACTCGGTCCTCTTAAGGATCGGGGTGATGAGTCTAGTAATTTTAATAAATGTGTAAATCACATATATTAGAAAGTTGTCTATAGGATAAGATTATAAGCCTTCACTCAACTAGTCTGATCATTCTCTCAAGGACTAGAGTTGACAAATCTTTTAAATTTCAATTATCCAAATCATAAAAATAAGAATGCGTGAGTCCAAATCGTCTTGTCCGATCTCCTTATTAGGAATGGAGTTAGGGGTGTGTATTATTTGGATAAATCCAAAAAATCAAACTGACTTTAGGGTTTGAATAAGTTGAAATATTTATCTCTTCGCTATAATAACAACTTAAAATTAGCAAAAGATTAATATAAAGCTAAAATTGCTTTCATATATTGCAGTTACTTATAGACTTGAGTAAATTATTTAAGCATAAGCGCATATCCGTGTATTTCAATTCATGAATCTATTGTTGAAAGGTCTCCAAAGAAAAAATAAACAATTTGGTAAGTATCTAGGCATGATTATTGGATCTTGATCCCAAAATCTACTTTGGAAAGATCCTAACAAAAATATATCAAATGTTAAATAAAAAACTAAAATTGCTTTCATGTATTGCAATTAATTGAAGCTTGAACAATTCTATATAGTGAGCAGCACCACATGTCCAATGACTTTCAATTCATGAATCTACCGCTGAAAGGTCTTAATAGAAAAAAAAAACTGTCTAGTGACCATCAAGGAATGACCCTTAGATCTTAATCCAGGAATAGAAAAATAAACTGTTTGTTGAGCATCGAGGTTTAACCAATAAATTTTTGTCCGTGAATCTACAATCGAAATGCTCTAACAGAAAGATAAATTCTGACTGGTGAGCATTGGAGTGTGATATTTGAGTTTCAAGTTGAAAAAACCACTACCAAAAAGTTTCTAGCAGAAAGGCAAGAATGTCATTAAAATAATCTAATACATTAAGATTGAATTTTGAAAAATGATTTTGCTACTAACAATTATGATCGTGGTTGACACCTTAAAGAGTTCTCTAAAGATAAGAATGCTTTTTCTATGGAATTCCACTATTAATGGCCACAATCCACTCAGTGGTTTAGTGATTTCCCCTTCACTTTTTCTAGGTCATTTTTATACGTGTTCCATGCTACAACTAGACCTCATTCTATTGAAGTATTAAAATGACGTGCATTTGAACTTGCACATAAAAGAAAATCTGATAAAGGAGAATATTGAACTAAAAGCTATGCAACTATTTTCCGAGCAATGGATCATTCAATAAGCTCTAGCCCCAAAAGTGAGTATTTATGCCCGCAACCAATTCGAGAGTTTAAAACGGGTTAAAATGAATAGCTCTATTAGTAACATTGAGCAATCCTTTTTGTGCTCAATAATATAAAGTCATTTCTACTAAAAATAAGTACGTGGAACTTTGTTTTCTAAAACACACAAGATTTTCAAAGTTGTAAAAAGAATGGCTTAATGAAGAGAAGATGTTAAAATTTTATGGTGATTGAGACCA
The DNA here is from genome assembly GCA_002079205.1 of Phalaenopsis hybrid cultivar. Classification (NCBI taxonomy): domain Eukaryota; kingdom Viridiplantae; phylum Streptophyta; class Magnoliopsida; order Asparagales; family Orchidaceae; genus Phalaenopsis; species Phalaenopsis hybrid cultivar. The sequence continues at coordinate 7,320 of JXCR01142245.1, forward strand.
ACAAAATTTCAAATCAAGAATATGATATCTTCCATCTGCTATCATAGCTCAAGATTAAAAAAAAAATGAAATGATAAAAAAAAGATTTGATGTGACATTTGATTTATGCTCTTAGATATCCGCTATTAACAAAATCACTGAAAGATGAACTTTGAAGAGGACTCATTGTTGAATCTCCTAGTGATCGATATCTTGGCAAGTCTACCATGGGATTCCATTGTTAGCAAATTTTAACCATAATGGTGGAGGGGTTTTCAAATTAATGCTAGCAGGATATGACTCTCGTCACTTCCCACACCCTCAGTATATAAAAAAATTAAATAAAGATGTGTCTTTTATCTTCGTCGATGAGAGGATTATTGAATTCGAGTTGACGTATTAAATTTCTACCAGAGAGCCCATCAAACCTAATGCGAGTAGAAATTTTGAACCTAACTTGGAAGATCTTTCTGCCATCAAGGATACATATGAAGAAAAGCATGCCAACTAAATGACCCAAATAGACAACAATCAATATCACCAATTAGTGAATTTTGTTTAAAGAGGCATTACACATAACGTTCTAGTCGAAGCTTTTTTCAAAGTTTTGTTTAGCGAAAGAAGAATATATGCTTTATTCCAGTTTAAGTGTAATATTTTATTGAAAATCCACTTATGATATAGAATGTATCTACAAATCCTCATTGGAAAGTCTTTTTATGATATAAGAATGCATCTTCAAGTTATCACAATGTTTTCCTCTGCAAGACTTAGGGAATTTTATAGTTTATTTGGGTCAACATCTTGCTGTAAGTTGAGTCCCCAAACTAAAGAAAAAAACAATAATAATCATCGCTTGTATTTATTTTGCAAGATAAGGGGTCTTCTCAATCATCTAGGTCGAAATCATGTTAAATGTGGAGATCCCGATATATATTTATGAAGTATTGATATCATCCAGTTTTTAGATAAGGGAGACATACATTCGAGCTGGCACTGAGCTACGACTCAAAAACTATCATTTAGTTTGACATTGCTCTCATGGCCAAGATAAACCCTAATCGTTCCTTTTGACTATATAAGGGATAAATCGATCGAAGACCCTTACACATTTAAATTAACATTATACCCAAAGTTGAGATTATGGAGCAACCGAACATTGAAGTTCCATCTTTATCAAACAGGGAGCCAATCCTTTTTGGTTAATATCAAATGAAATGCCGAGATCCCTTAGCGAGAAGGGCCAACGTTACACCTAATGCCAATTTTTCCCTCCATTTTAGTAGATATCATAAACATGGCCAAGATTCCCAATAACACAGGTGACATCGTACTTTATGACGAGATCCCTTAGAGAATGTTCAAATTATTAATGATAAAGTTGAGTTCAGTTTGATAACCCAATAGGAACAAGTTCCAAGCAAGATATATAAGATGATTTTAAAGGTCAGAGGTTCGTCTTTAAAACTTGCAATGATTTTAAATGTCGGGCGTGAAAATCAATCAAAATCTATTAGCTTCAGTCTGTCAAGTTTGAAAAGCATAAATTATCTTGTTGGTTAAGTCTAGAACTCGAACTTATGCCAGACTCGAGTTGAGATGCGGTCGAGCTATTGACTTTTTTCTTCTCTCAACAAGCTATGGCTGTAGTGAAGAGCCTTGTTCGTCAGTTTGATGACGATAAAACACAATTTTATTTGTTGCTCAACTCTAAGACTCAGATGGAGGCCATCATTAAGCTAAGATGTGGTCGAGTTGCTGGCTTTTTTCTTCATACAAAAGGTCAAGGTCGTATTGAAGATCCCTGTTTGTCCGCCTAACGAGAACAAAAGCATAAGTTTATCCAACTTCACTAGGTCAAATGCTCTAGTTTCGTTAAGATTTTGCACCCTTTCTAAGAATAAAGATAAAAAATCAAAGGAGATGATCCTTGCTTTTGGAGACATCAAGACAGTCTTGACCGGAGCAACTTTCAGCATTAAACACTGACTGAAGAAACTCCTCTCTTCTTTAACAAGTCTAATGAACTGTGAAACAAAAACCGAAGAAGCTAGCTCAAGCTTTGTATCAAACTTAAATTTGGCATCAGATTTTTCTTTGCTATAAAGAAAAAGAAACTACATATATTTATTTTAGTTGATATCGAGCTTAAAGTTGAGATCCTCAAATATATTTAGATAGCTTTAGGCATTCTCTTGTTATTGAGATAAAGGGCTACTTATTTTATTTGGATCGACAAGCACTGGCCAAGATCTCCAAACATGTTCCTCTTCTATCGTTTATGTTGACATCGAGCTTCAATTCGAGACCCCCAAATATATTTTATATTGAATCATTTGGGTTGCCAGCGTGTCAGATGCAAAATCCCCCATTGAATTTTTTTTAACGACATTCGTGCCAAAGTTATACTTAGTCAATAAGAGCCAAAATGAATATATTATCAAGCAAATTACAGAACGTCACTCTTTGAGCCCATTGGCTCGACTTGCTAATATCCAAAGGATTTTCCAATCTACATATCACTGCATAAAAACATAAAATCATACAATTTGTCAATTTTTCAACAGATACTTTGATTAATAATATAACCGATGTTGTTGATATTTCAAACATGACTGTACATGAAAAAAAAATCTATTATAATGATGCAGGAAAAAGTAATTAGTGTGTCTGCAATTTTTATTATACTATGTTCAAATCTATAGAATAATAAAACACGATGAGGGTATTCATATGAATTATTAATCTATTATGAATAATAGAAGAATCTTACAACATGGTTTAACGATACAAGTGAACTTCAAAAGCAGGACTAATGACATATAAGAATAACTAAACATCTAATAAAAGCAATAAGAATAACATTCATGATGAGAAAAGTGCGTTTATTCTTTAATAAATAATAGTTACTTACATCAAGGCTTAGGAGTGTGCACTACTCCCGAACATTTAAGCATGATATCAATCATGATTTTATTTGAAGGTTTTATATAATAACAATTTCAATCCATTTACAAGTAAGCTAAGCAAAAAAAAAAAAAAAACTAATTGGTTATTTAATGTATTTATGATCTACCCAACTTCGTTATCCTATGTGTTAATTAATTAATTTACTTATAAGTAAATGAAATAATAATTATTATAATAATAGGCAAATAAATGAGTCTTATTTTCATAATTTCACTATCGATGGAGGTAAGGCTTGATAGTGGATGAGAAATTGGATATAAGTATATGAGGGCATGGTTGCTGCTGATTGAAGGAGATTAGTGACCGACATCCATGGGTAAGAAAAGGAAATAATAATTATAAAGATAATAGCATAGGATGGAGTTGGCTACGTAGCCAGAGGAGTAAGGAGACTGCAGGAGTCCTTTAATCAAAGGATTTGACGGTGGATTGTTGAAGAAAAATAATAAATAAGCCAAGAGATGGGATGATGATTGCTTTCACAATGCCCTAGTTCTCACTGCCCTGTCCTCCCTAACTCTGCACGCTGTGTAAAATCGCAATTAGTGGAGGTGGATAGGTCGACATCAAGCACAAAAAAAGGTTGCCAACTCTTGTTGATCGAGAAAACGGTGGTGAGAAATAGTATCACATGAGTGTTGCTAAGGCGCCGCCACTAGAGTTGGTCACGATAGAGGGCGAGGCTGCTTAGTTAGGATTAGTAGAGGCAATGCTTTGCTCACAAACCACCCCCTTACGGAAGCAATTTCATATTTGGATTCTGATATAGTTGCGAGTATCTCGCATTCTTTTTCTTCAGTCATGCAAGTTGTTTCATGTTTTCATTATTTTTCCAAAATATTCTAATAGAAGGAATACATCGGCGACAAAGTTGCCAAATTTTATGCTCCAAAATGTGCTCTAGTACCTCCTCATAACTAAGGTTTTCTCGAATCACTAATGACTCGTATTGGATAATGTTATGAGTTGTCATGCACGTAGCACCACACTAAAGTGATGTGAAAAACATCATGTACTAGATCTCTGCCTTCGAGGAAGAGTCGAGTGTATGAATCTGTCAACCCTTTCTTTCACCTTAAAAAGCCAATGAAGGGAAGTTGAATTTTTCACTCTGTAAAATCTTGTAACTCCATGCAAAAATGAAATCTTTAGAAATACATGTTCTTTGACCTCCAATTTATTCATTCTATGTTTATGGTCAAAATATACTTTCTAACACGGTCGGTCTCAAATCTGATAAATCCTTTCAGCAATATGGTTAACTAATCGGCTGAACAATTGCCTCTCATCAACCTTGAACCAACATAAGGGAGACATGCATTTCTTTCCCTAAAGAGTTTCATATGGTGCAATACAAATGCTAGATTAAAAGTTGTTAATATAGGCAAACTCTATTAATGGTATGTAGTCCTCACAGTTGGCTAGGAAGTCCAAAATGGATGATTTCAACAGATTTATGTATGAATGTTGTGCTTTGATTGCTTGTTAGTCTATGGATGAAATGCAATATTGAAGTCCAACCTTGTGCTTAATGCTTCTTACACCAGCATCCATATAACGAAGGTATATCTTCCATCTCGATCAGACATAATAACGATGAGAATCTCATGAATTTAAACAATTGTCTATATGGATCTAAGCTGGCTTCTCCAATGAGTAACTTTGTTTGATTGGAAAAATGTGAGCAGACATAATGAGCCTATTGACCCTAATATAAATAAGATTGTGATTCTGCTTTGATATAAGCAAATTAACTTCAAAAGTCATTGCAATCTTCTCTCACTTTCAATTTGGAATGGCACTGGCTACAAAATTTATCATATCGCTTTTCATACAGGCCACTAGAACAAATATTTCATTTTTTTATACATCATGCACTTCCTATATGAACTAAATATGGAGTTGAGTGTGTTTCTCAAAACATTTCTTGTCGAAGCTCTTTCTGGTATAAAACTCATACTTAATCTTTAAATTTTATTATGGCATTATGATCAATGGTTAATTCTGGATCTAATCTGTCATGAACTTGCTCTTTAAGATATAATATGTTAGTTTCTATCGCTTTAGCGGTACAAATTTTTTCTACTATTATAAGTTGAATGAACTAGTGATATATAGCTAATCCAACTCTTATATGTATTATCTATTGCTGATGTTGTTTCTTCTCTAGTATTAATTATCACTCGGTGATTATGCAAGCGACACACGTTTAATACTTTTTACTCAAAGCATATGCAGCTATGTTAGCTTTAGTATTGAGTTTGTAGGTTGTAGTCTTTGATCAACTGCAGTCATTGTTTTTGCCTTAGATTCAACTCTTTCTGAGTGAAAAAACACTTGACTCATATAATCAATGAAAAGTTTGCAATGGAGCCTATAGATAAATTATTTCCAATTTTGTAGAGAAAAAATAAGGACAACTGGCTCCTAATTGTGGTCAGGATAGTTCTCATCTATTTACCAAGTTGCATTAAGATAACTCAATCCTTGATTTGAAGCATCACTGTAGATGAACAACACATTTTTGTAGAAGGATTGTGAGCATAGGAGTGGACAAACTAATTCTTGATCTTCTAAAACATTCGCTGACAAGCATCTGATTTTTCAAACTTAAGAATTATTTAGTGAACATTGTTAGTGGTGTAGCATACTGAAAAAAACCTTTAAAAAATTTTACACTAATAACTAACTTAACCGAAAAAGTTATAAATCTCTATAACAGTGCACAACCTCGATCAATCCATTATCACCTTAATAAGTTTCAAATGTCTTGTATAGATGATTTATGTGATTTGTATCAATATTCTAATGTTATTGCTAAAGTTGACCTTCGATCAGAATATCATCATTTTAAAATAAAAAATGAGAATGTGCTGAAGACTGTTTGTCAATCTCGATATATCATTATGTATTTTTAGTTGTCATTTGGGTTAACTAAAACCCTTGTTATTTTAATCAACCCAATAATTAGTTCTCAAATCATACTTAAGTCATTTTGTTATGGTGTTCATCAACAATATTGTAATTTATCCTAAGAGCGAGGAGAACACCAAGCATCTCAAAGCAATATTGAAGATCATTTGAACAACAAGCTCTATGCCAAGTTCTCTACGTGTGAGAGTTAGTTTCGAGGTATGACTTTTTTAGATAATATTGTCAACAGAGCTAAAATTTATTTAAATCTTTCGTAGCTGCCTTATTCAACTTTCTAGTGCTGATTAACTTCTTGAAACTCTTTTCAATCCTAAATGCGTACTTAAAAATCATGCAAATTGCCTTAAAAGCATGTAAAATTTTAAAATTAGTCAAAACATAGCAAAATTTAATACCTACATGTGTAGCACTAAATTTTCCAAGTCTTTGAATTTTAATAGTTTGATAATATTCTTGCTAGTTAAAATGAATTTTTTTATTCAAATTACTCTCCTTTTGAAAAGTGGTCCTATGGATCGCAACTTTTCCGATTCTCCTCACAAAGACCATAGTCGATGAATCCAGTATTTTTAATATACTCGGTGATTTTCGTGTTTGATTGAAAATTTTCCCTAAAGAGGTCAACCTTTAAATCAATTTTTAAATCAAATTCTCAAAACAATAAATTAAAACATTCAAATTAATATCAATCATCTAAAGATAAAACAAATTAAATATATCCTCCACATCGAGAGTGATAAGTTTATGATTAATTTTATCTCACAAAGAACGAATGTTATATCTATTATATCCTTATATTCATCACTATAGTCATGCTCAAAATATCTTTTAAGCCAGTAAAGACGTCGCATGAGTTTTCTCTATGTAATTTAGCCTAACAACTATAAAAAATAGCAATTATGACTGGTGCTCTTTAAACATGTGATTTGTTGTCAAATAACACTTTTAAATTATGACCAAAATTATCCTATCTTTTGAGTTGTAGGTCGTAAGGACCTATTTGATTGTCACAATGCCTTATGGCAACTATAGTCGATTTAAAATTTTTCATCATATCTATATTGTCTTACTTGACCACGTAGGCATGGTTACGGATAGAGATCTTTCGATTAGGTTGGTAGATCAAGAACCTTGACGACTCAAGATGATAGAATTATAAGATCTTGATTGGTTTTACCATCATTTCCTCTATCATTTGCTCTACAATCAATGTGATGAATTGATTAGTCTAACATTTTAAGTTCGCTATTATTAAACATTGAATACTCAGTATTTAAAGACTAATCTTAATAAAAAATTCTCTAATTATCAAGAGGAATAATTAATGCTAGGAGCTTGTTGTGTAGAAGCCTTGAACCACAGATCTTATTTCTTACAAAATAAAGACAAATTCCTTTGTTAGTGCTTTATCTGCCGTCTAATCTGTTCTCTAAAATTTTAATTCAAAATAAATACAAAGCTTTATTATAAGAGTCTGGCAAATTTTTTTAGTCAATAAGAGAAATAAATTGAAACCTTTGGAATGACATCAATATTTAGAAATTAATACATGTAATAAAGCTTGTGCAAATATTATTAGCATCACACACATAATATTTGTCTGGAGCATTTATTATTTGCTATGATCTAAAAAAGAAAGTAAAATAAAATAAAACTTATAACTATTTCCACCATTCCTCTTACATACCCGACTCACACATCCATTATGATAGGAAGAGAGCAAAGAGACAGGATTTCATGCACGTGAATCCAAAAAAGAGCGACATCCCTTGGATCAACTATTCATTTTGGAAATTTACACTGACAAGGTAGTTTTTCTACATACCACACTCACACATTCGTTATGGAAAAACTACCGTCCCTTTAAATCTCCAAAACGAATAATTGATCGCTAGGATTTCGCTCTTTTTTGGATTCACGTGCATGAATTGCTATCTCTTTGTTCTCTTCATTTCAGCTTTCACAAGTAGGATTGCCACAAACAACAATCAAGCCGATCAGCTACCCTGGTCTTCCTCTCATGTTCGTAAAGTGAGCACAAGAATTCCATCTCCTTCATTCTTTCCCCTACGGTTCACACACAGGAGAGTTGAAGACCTTCCTCTCTATTTTAACCCCTTACAGCTCTTTGTTCGTCCGTCCTAGACAGTTTACCTTCCTCCATTCGAACAAAAGTACTTGTTTATATATTCAAAGGAGTATGAACCCCAATCTGCTCGAAACCACTCTCCTTTCGTTGCTCTCTTCCATATTAACCTCTGAAACCTCTGCTCTGCTTCATTGTGTCCCACGTGATCTAATCAACCCATCACTCCCATCTACTGCTTAAACACACAGTATCAAGCCAATCTCTCTCTCTCGATATATATGTGTATATATATATATATATATATTATTATTATTTCTTTAGGGGAAAGAGCAACGGTGGCTCCCCGTGCGTTAATTTAAAGAAAAGTTACAGAGAATGGAGGGGGGGAGGATCCCCTTCTAAGAAACCAAAAATACATTTAAACACACTCCTAGGAGTTCCTCTCCTCACAATACAACTCACACAAAAAGAAACATCTAAAATTATAGGTATACCCAAAAGAGATGTACAGAAAAAATCTTTCAGTTAGCAAAGATTATCCAAAAGCAATCCCACGAGCAGAACAAAGAACCGGCATGCCACAATCCAAAGAGATCGAAAACAACTCTCCCCAAAAGTCCAAAGCTTGAGACGATCGGATCCTCAACCTGCATCCTAAAAGGATTGAAGAAATAAAAAATAAATTGAAAACCAATTTTAAAGAAAATATAAAGTTGGTCCTCCTTCCTCCAGCTTCCAAACAGTAAAGGCAATCCAACTAATCGTAACAATGCCACCAGAATTATAGTGAAATAGAGAAAGAATAGGAGCCATGGGCCTCCAAATGAGAGCCAAATTGCTCACAAATAGACCCCA
>JXCR01142247.1:5732-26191 GCA_002079205.1 Phalaenopsis hybrid cultivar
ATTATTGAGGAAGCAGGAATATGTATTGGACCTAAAGTATCTATACTGATATGGTATCATATCCTTATCTATGATGACATAGAAAATATTCACTACAGATGCCATATTAAATTCAATTTTAATAAGAATAAACTATGAAACCAGTGTATGTTGTATGCACAACATAGGCTATTAACAAGTTGTCACTTTTGGTTGCTTTAAAATGTCTTCTTATCTTGTTTTTCTTAAGATATTTGAGATTGTTATTTTTAGTCCTACATTAGATGGTTGAAAAATATGTTGCTGTATAAATAATTTCATGTCAAACTTTTGGGTTAAAAATAGATTTGACCATTGATATATTAAGCACAACGTTAACACTCTTTGGTTTGCATCCTCCTAAAGATTTTTGAACTTTAGTCATTTTTCTTATGCCATATGAACCTATGATTTTTATGTTCATGTTTAGTAGATCATAATTTAGTAGAAAATTTGGAAGATTCAAATAATCGAATGTACAAAAATTTAAAAGGAAACTATTTATCTTATTATTTTATTTATAGCACAACTTAGATTGATAGTAAGGATTTTCCTTGTTTTAATTTTTTTTTTGTTTTTTCGTCCACCTGTTTTCCTCTAAAAGTCGACAAATTTTGGCTTTGATGATACACCAAGTTTGAATGAGGCCATGGCTTCGAGTTATTGCTCTTATTCTAGGGGCCAATATAATTTTCTCTAACACACAAGAAAAAAATTGTCTTTCATCGGCCTGCAAATCTTCAATAGCTTCATTTTTTTAGGTACTTTTGAGTTGTCTTCACAATCAGTATCGAGATCGAACAACTGTAATTGGTATTTTCTAGGAGATTAATTAGATTTGTGTCCTGGTTGTAGACAACTAAAACACTTCCTAGTCCAGGTTTAATGTAATTGTTCTCTCAATTAATATTTGATTTGGGTAGAACTTTAGGCTTTGCTTTTGTATTATTGGGGTTGTCATTTTTGAACTGAAGGGAGCTCAGTTTGGATCCTAAAATCCCTCATTTATTCTTTTGGACAAGGTAAAATTATCCCTCATCGCGATTGATAAGGTTTGGATTCTCTAGATTGTTGTAATTCGATTTTATAAGTGAAACTGCAAAATTCACAGCCTGTGAAAGAGCCCATATCAAATTCATATGTAACTTTTCTTGGATTGATCTTTTAGACCTCCAATATATTTGACCACGAACTGCTAATCTATTCACTGAGATTATTTCTGGCACTTAGTCAATAAAATTCAGTTTGATCTCGTTGCCTACACCTTGGGCATTATAAGTATAACATCTAATCATAATCAATGGGAAGGAAATAATCACACATTAGTTTGCTTCATCATCGCCCAGTTTTTACAATACAATGACTTTCGCGTTTGTGGGATTGAACCAACTTCAGCTACCACGCTCCTTCCCACTCTTTAATTGACATACCCTATACTTCACGTGTTTTTTCAGAGGAATTTCCATATACTCAAAGAATGTGTCTAAAACTTGATCCTAATCTTAATTATCTTCTATATGTGAATGACCGCCAAAATAAGGAATATCCAATTTCACCTTGAATTCGCTCTGAGGACTATGTGTGTTTCGACGAGTTAGTGGCTTTGAACAACGTTTTGTATTACTTCAGATTCCCAATAAGAGATTTCGGGACACATCTTATGTGATATCCAATCATCCTCAAGCTCCATTCCGATGTATCTTGTGGAATCTTGATTAAGTAAAATGGGATTTCCCCACATTGGTAAGGTGGTTGGTGTGTTCTTTGGTTGGGAATTAACAACACCCTTGGATGACTTGAGCTCACGCTACACCTCTACAACAAATTGTGGAAGGTTGTTTCTAGAGAATCTAGAGTGGACAATGCCATAAACACTGCTTCCTAGTCATAATTATCGTCGCCAATTGGATGTTTGCCGATTTTTCATAGCCATGAAAGGATTACTAATGGTCCTTCATATACTAAAGCAATAACTAAAAAATTTATACCCAACTAATTTAGAATATTAAAGCAAAATTATAACTAAATCTCTACATTAAATTCAATTGGTAGGAAAGGCCTGGTATGCTGTTTGATGAGGCCGCAGCTACTACACCACTTGCTTAGATATCTACGTATTCAGGCACATAGTTAACAAGTGATCTAAAACCAGGGTGCCAAGAGCTTTTGGAAATGGTAGAAATTATCTAAGATTAAGAGAAATGATTTCTATTGAGGAATTGATGGGATTTGCTTGATTCCTATAGTCTATTCTAGAGTAGAGAGAAGATGGGCTGATTACCTTGCTTCTAAGAACTAGCATCTTTGAGTTTGATCAAACCTTGGACTGCATGTTGATGAGAGACAGCGGGAGAGATAGAGAGAGGCTTTCTTAAGCCTCTTGACTGAGAATTGGCTTACGACTGAGAATTGGAGGTGGAAAATATGTAAATTATTTCAAGGTTAGTTAATGCATCATGAAGACTCATTTTATAAAAAATCTACGAGTCATCTCTTTATATTCATAATCATAACTAAATATATTAATTCAGGAATTATTATCTTAAATTTCTAAATTCATTCAATTTTTTGTTAGCCATCCTCGAGAAGTTGCTTATAATTCAACAACGACAACAATAACAACAAAGCCTTAATCCCACTACGTTTGGTCGGCTACATGAATCCTTTTTCTCCATTACGCCCTATTTAGTATCATATTGTCATTTAGTTCTAGTAAGTTAAATCATTTTTTATACAATAAGCCCAAGTCTTCCTAGGTCTACCTCTGTCTTTCTTAACACAAGTCAAATCTNCCATATAGTGATTGTTTTGAGAAGGGACTATTATCAGTTTTTCCCATTTTCAATAAAGATCTTCTTCCACTCATCGCCTCCTTCCTCTTTCATTTATCTTTGGGCTGCATCAAATTGGTATTAGAGCTATGACAGATTTCAGTAAACGTCTTTTAGACTACGATGCTATTTGTTGGGAAGCAGTGCAGGAGATGTTGTTCGTTCTCATCCATAAGGTGAACACTTTAGACAGTTTTCCAACAGTGCGGAGGTTGACGAGAGCTTAAATCATTCAATGGAGGTGATAGCCCCCAACCATCGAACATTCTAGCCATTACATCAACTTTTGATAATACAATTCTACTAAATTAAGATCCCACTAGATTCATAATGATGACTTCAGAAGATGATCGGGTATTACCTGAGTTGAGACTTGTCATCATTGAGTTTGAATTTGAAAGTGATACAAGCATTGGTCATTGTAGTTAACTCAATAAAATGTCAATCACTGGCTCCAAGGCGAATTCAATGTGAAATTTGATATCCCTTATTTTGAGGCATCTAGATATAGAGGACTATTTGGATGGGGAGCAAGTCATATATGCATTCTTTGAGTATATAAAGATTCCTCCGGAAAAACTAAGCGGGGTTGGTGGTATGTCGATTAAAAGGTGGAGCTAGAGCGTGTTGACTGGAACTGGTTCAAGCTCGCAAACGTGAAGACTGCCCATGAGGATGGAGCAACTGCTGCATTGTCACATCCTCCTTAGCGATCAAAAGCAAATGTTATACTTGCAGTACCAAGTTATGGAACTATAAGTGCTTACACAGAGGAGTTCTATCGACTAAGTGTCTAAAACAATCTCAACAAAACGGATTAACATTCAGTGGCAAGTTATATTGGGGGTCTGACTCAAATATTTAATTCAAGATAAGTTAAAGATAATTCAGTATGGTCCCTTTCAGATGCTATGAACCTTGTTTATTAAATTAAATTTTAGCAATCTAGAATATCCAAAACTTTTCAATTTAGGCAAGGGTAGTTAAACACAATTCGAAAAATAGACATAGGATTTTAGGATCAAAATCGAATTCCCTTCAATTCCAAATCAATAATCCCAACATTGCAGCAACAGATCCTCAGGTTCTACCCAATCCAATGCTAAGCAGAAAAACACTGGCACAAATATAGGACTTAGGAAGTGTTGTAGATGTCTACAAGCAAGACACAGGTGATGACAATTGGTAAAATAAGTATTATTACTATAAAAGCCTATAAATGGTTACAACCAATATGCTGGAAAGGAAATACAAAAAAAACACACACACACACACAACTAAAGGGTATCTAAAGGGTGGTGGAGATTGGCTAGGTGTAGGGCTGTAAACGAACCGAGCTTGAGCGAGCTCAGGCTTGGCTCGTGTTTGGCTCGTTCGAAATAACTCGGTTTGAAGTCGGCTCGTGAACAGTGTGTTCGTGTTTGGCTCGATTAAAATATTTGTGTTCGTGTTCGACTCGAAATTGACTCGTTAAACTTAAATTGAGAAAAATAGATGTAAAGTGTGAGATTCGAANACAAATTGGTATTAGAGCTATGACAGATTTCAGTAACCGTCTTGTAGACTACGATGTTATTTGTTGGGAAACAGTGCAGGAGATGTTTTTCGTTCTCATCCATAAGGTGAACACTTTAGACATAGTTTTCCAACAGTGTGGAGGTTGACGAGAGCTTAAATCATTCAATGGAGGGGATAGCCCCCCACCATCGAACATTCTAGCCATTACATCAACTTTTGATAATCCAATTCTACTGAATTAAGATCCCACTAGATTCATAATGGTGATTTCAGAAGATGATCGGGTATTACCTGAGATGAGACTTGTCATCATTGAGTTTGAATTTGAAAGTGATACAAGCATTGGTCATTGTAGTTAACTCAATAAAATGTCAATCACTTGCTCCAAGGCGAATTCAATGTGAAATTTGATGTCCCTTATTTTGAGGCATCTAGATATAGAGGACTATTTGGATGGGGAGCAAGTTGCAGATGCATTCTTTGAGTATATAAAGATTCCTCCAGAAAAAGTAAGCGGGGTTGGTGGTATGTCGATTAAAAGGTGGAGCTAGAGCGTGTTGACTGGAACTGGTTCAAGCTCGCAAACGTGAAGACTGCCCATGAGGATGGAGCAACTGCTGCATTGCCACATCCTCCTTAGCGATCAAAAGCAAATGTTATACTCGCAGTACCAAGAGATGGAACTGTAAGTGCTTACACAGAGGAGTTCTATCGACTAAGTATCTAAAACAATCTCAACAAAACTGATCAACATTCAGTGGCAAGTTATATTGGGGTCTGACTCAAATATTTAATTCAAGATAAGTTAAAGATAATTCAGTATGGTCCCTTTCACATGCTATGCACCTTGTTTATTAAGTTAAATTTTAGCAATCCAGAATATCGTTAAACACAGTTCGGAAAATAGACACAGGATTTTAGGATCAAAATCGAATTCCCTTCAATTCCAAATCAATAATCTCAACATTGCAGCAACAAATCTTCAGGTTCTGCCCAATCCAATGCTAACTAGAAAAACACTGGCACAAATATAGGACTTAGGAAGTTTTGTAGATGTCTACAAGCAAGACACAGGTGATGACAATTGGTAAAATAAGTATTATTATTATAGAAGTCTATAAACGGTTACAACCAATATGCTGAAAGGGAAATACAAAAAAAACACACACACACACACACACACAACTAAAGGGTATCTAAAAGGTGGTGGAGATTGGCTAGGTGTAGGGCTGTAAACGAGCCGAGCTTGAGCGAGTTCAAGTTGGGCTCGGGTTCGGCTCGTTCGAATAGCTCGTGTTCGAAGTCGGCTCGTGAATAGTGTGTTCGTGTTCGACTCGATTAAAATATTTGTGTTCGTGTTCGACTCGAAATTGACTCGTTAAACGTAAATTGAGAAAAATAGATGTAAAGTGTGGGATTCGAACCTGGATCACATATATACAAAAGAATGCACTAATCACATTGCCACATGAGATGTTATGATTTATATTTAGATATAAATATATATAATATATTATTATATAAATAATATATGTAATATATTGTTATATAAATAATTATGTAATTTTTTTTTTATTTCGAGCTAAAACGAGCCGAACACGAGTGAACAAGGAGTTGTTCATGTTCGACTCATTTATAATTCGAGCTTTAAAAATTTGTTCGTGTTCGACTCGTTTACTTAACTAACGAGCCGAACACGAGCTATTCGCGAACAACGAGCTTTTTTGACAGCTCTAGCTAGGTGGGCTGGAATGGGAAGTTTGCGGTGTTGGAGGGTGGCAGATCTAACATGTAAGGTTTATAGAAGGTGGATGAGGTGTTCTAGAGCTTGCGGACAGCTGGAACAACAACAAAACGACAAAGGGAGGGCATTGCGGGCTGCAACAGAGAAGGTGGATGGCTGGGACAGTAAAGGCAGTGAAGCGGGGGACCGTGTCAATGGTTGAGGAGGGGAAAATTGCAGTAAAACAACGACTGTTGGTCTAGGGCAGTTGAACGACTGTTGGCTGCTAGAAACAACAAGAGGGAGGGTTGGCGGTTGATTTGGAAGGAAGACAACATGAATTTTGGAAGGGAGGTGGCCGGAAGGAAGAGAAATACAAGAAAGAACAACGATGACTGTCTAGGGCGGCTGCAGCGAGGGAAGAGGTGTGACAGCGAATCGAGGGGTGTGAGGAAGGATGATCATAGATAAATACTCCCTTGGGAGCGAGCTACACTCAGAGCACCACTCGACCCTTAGAAGTAGATCAACACTTCAGACGATAGCCGGAGCACCACCCATCTTTGGATACAACTCTAGAAGGGAGAAATCAGAATGCTGACGGCTATCCTACACATAAACACTACAATAACTAACTCTAGACACACAAAAACAATATATGAATGCAATTAGGCAATAAAGGAGTGGCCCACTCCTCTGAGCGGAGCTTTCAGAAGCTAGGAACTGAACCGATCCAAAGCTTTTGCCTCAAGAGATCAGCGCCGGTCCAACACTTCCCCGTCCACGTCCCAGTCCAATGTGTTCGCCCCCATGTCCAATACTTCTATGGTCATATCCGACACTTTTACACTTGTGTCAATCTCTCTGGGTTGGGGAGCTTCGACCTCATCCGTTGAAGCTTCTATCTCCTTGTGGTATGAAATCNGTCGAGCTAAAATGAGCCGAACACAAGTGAACAAGGAGCTGTTCGTGTTCGGCTCGTTTATAATTCGAGCTTTAAAAATTTGTTCGTGCCGAACATGAGCTATTTGTGAACAACGAGTTTTTTTGACAGCTCTAGCTAGGTGGGCTAGAATAGGAAGTTTGGGTTGTTGGAGGGTGGCATATATAACATGTTAGGTTTATAGAAGGTGGATGAGGTGTTCTAGAGCTTGCCGGCAGCTGGAACAACAACAAAACGACAAAGGGAGGGGGTTGAGGGCTGCAACAGAGAAGGTGGAGGGCTGGGACAGTAAAGACAGTGAAGCGGGGGACCGTATCAATGGTTGAGGAGGGGAAAATTGTAGTAAAACAACGATTGTTGGTCTAGGGCAGTTGAACGATTGTTGGCTGCTAGAAACAACAAGAGGGAGGGTTGGCGGTTGATTTGGAAGGAAGGCAACATGAATTTTGGAAGGGAGGTGGCTGGAAGGAAGAGAAATACAAGAAAGAATAAAGATGACTGTCTAGGGCGGCTGCAGCGAGGGAAGAGGTGTGACAACGAATCGAGGGGTGTGAGGAAGGATGATCATAGATAAATACTCCCTTGGGAGCGAGCTACACCCAGAGCACCACTTGACCCTTACAAGTAGATCAACACTTCAGATGATAGCCGGAGCACCACCCGCCTTTGAATACAACTCTAGAAGGGAGAAATCAGAATGCTGATGGCTATCCTACACCTAAACACTACAATAACTAACTCTAGACACACAAAAACAATATATGAATGCAATTAGGCAATTACGGAGTGTCCCACTCCTCTGAGCGAAACTTTCAGAAGCTAGGAACTGAACCGATCCAAAGCTTTTGCCTCAAGAGATTAGCGTCGGTCCAACACTTCCCTGTCCACGTCCCAGTCCAATGCGTTCGCCCCCATGTCCAACACTTCTATGGTCATATCCAACGCTTTTACACTCGTGTCAATCTCTCTGGGTTGGGGAGCTTCGACCTCGTCTGTCAAAGCTTCTATTTCCTTGTGGTATGAAATCAAGTTGGACACTTTGAAAATGGCAGAGCAGTTGCAATCTCCCCGTAAGTCAATCCTGGTAGCATTGTCATTCCAAAGCAAATTTTAGTAGAATAAGTATTCATCCTCTGCTAGCACAATCTGAGCTGCCACTATTGATAAAAGAGTATTCTCACAAATCAGGTCTTGAGCCACTACATCTATAAGCTGCTCCTCCCACTTCTCGTGCTCTGCTAGATGTATCCGATAAACATGTATGTGAGAAAAAATCAACTAAGACAAAATATGTTGCAGGTTACTAGTAATCACTTAGGAGAGACATTTTCTTCTCTAATAAGATGTGAATCCCATTGAATAATTTTCTTTTCCACCAAGCTTCTAAGACAATTTCCAAAGCTATAGTTCGTCCTTCTTGTCTGACCATTTGTCGGTGGGTACAAGACTAAACTGAATTTAATACCCAATAACTACCTCTGATGTTCTAGAAGTGGTATTAAAGAGTCTCATCTCTAATATGTTGATCCTCCTTCAGCAGGGGCACCTCAAGAAACATACTGTGTATCTGAAAATTTTAAATCATCTTTTTTGAGATTGCTCTGTGTCTAGTTTTAGCTTCTCAAACTCATGACCATTTTGGACATTCAATGAAAGTCTTACGAATGCTTCTCTCAACTTCTACAAAATGGCAGTTCGAGGCAACATAATCTCATACTTTGCATGGATGCCCATTATCTTAGAGTCATTACCTTCTAGAACAACTACTATTAACTCAACTAGAGCCTCTCTCTTGAGTTCAATTGAAATTAATGACATCTCTTCCTCATTGGCTGGCAGCTGGTACTCCTTTTTTGTGTCATCACTTTCTTCAGTGTCTACTATGTCATTGTCCATTTCTTGAACAATGCCCTGCTCAGCGAAATAGATCATTATCCAAGTTGTGCAATATGATTAAATATGCCCAAATTCGTGGCACTTGAACCACTTTTTGGCTGGGACAAATTTGGGAAAACAGATTGATTCCAAGTGTTCTCTAATCTGAATTACTGTCTCCTCAATCGGGGTCGGCTTGGCGGTTCTGCTGGGTGCACTCATGTTACTTGATTCTCGGTTGAATTCTGTCTGTAAGATGTGGTGGTCATCCGATAATATCGTCTCTCCAATTTTGAGGCTAGGTTTTGCACATCTTGTTTGTAATTAATTGGCAGGTACTAGTTTGCATCTCCTATTTCATGTTGAAGATAGTGATTTTGTCTTTTCTCTTAAGATGCGTTTGTGCTTCAAATTTTCCCATCAAAGCAACACTCTTATTTAACTTGTTGATGGCAAGCTTTACGATTTTGTCCGGTGGGACATCCTGGTACTCGAAGAAGTTCCACTGTATGGAGCCATTGGATGAACTCGTTCAGATCCAAGTGTCGTCAAAATGTGGCAAATCCACATTCACTTCGAATTTTGGCTTCTCAGATATTTCGGGTCAAGTCTTTAGGATAAAGGTTCTTCATCCTTGGCATCCGTATAGTGGAAGAGATTCACTCCATTCTTTTGATCTAGCGAATCACCGTTGCCTCCTCTCGAAGGCGACAAACCTTTGTTGCCGTTGGAGGATTTCCCACCGCACCTCCTCCATAAAAGGTTCCCAGACATCCCTTTGTTGATTTCAAATAAACAACATCATAGCATTTCTTTCAGTTCTGGTCTTCGACAATTATCTTTTTGGTGGCGTGATTAGGGTTTGCGGTGTAAGGATGGTTGGAGTGGAAAAGGAGGGGATAATTTCTTCTTGGGGGGTTTTTGGGGTAGATGGGTTAGACTAGGAAGTTTGGGGTGTTGGAGGGTGGTGGATTCAACAGGTAAGGTTACTGGAGGGTGGATGAGGTGCGGTAAAGCTTGTGGGTGGCTGGAACAATAAAACATCAAAGGGAAGGTATTACAGGCTACGGTAGAGTAAGTGGAGGGCTGGAACAGTGAGGGAAGCGAAGTGGGTGACCGGGACAATGGTTGGGAAGGGGAAAACTGCAATAAAACAACAAAGAGTTGGTCTTGGGTGGTTGGAAGGCTGTTGGCTGCCGGGAATAGCAAGAGGGATGGCCGGCAGCTGATTCAGAAGGAGGACAATAGGGATTGTGGAAGGGAGGTGGCAGGAAGAACAGATGCAATGACTATCTAGAGCGGCTGTAGTGAGGAAAGCGGCTTGGTAGCGAATTGGGACTGCAGGGAAAGGAAGGGAAGGTCTGGGATTAATACTCCCTCGGGAGTGAGCTATAGACAAAGCACCACTCGGCCATTGGAAGAAGGTCATCACCTCAATTGAGCTACAGCTGGAGCACCACTCGCCTTTGGATACAATCCTAGAAGGGATAAACTGGGATGTTGACAGCTGTCTTAAACAGAAACATGACAAATACCGGCTCTAGACACACACAAACAACATATAAGTACTATTAAGCAACGAAGGAGTGGCCCACTACTTTGATAAGCACTTTCAAAACCTAGGCAACAACCCGGTTCAAAGCTTTTACTGCAAGAGTTCAGCGCTGGTCCGGTGCTTCCCCACCTGCGTCCTGGTTCTGCGCATCCACGCCGATGTCCAGCACTTTTACACCCTCGTCTAGCGCTTGTACTCCCTCGTCTAGCGCTTCTACTCCCCCGTTAATAGGTCTAATGAATGTCCTAGAGCGAGTGTTGGAACTCAAAGACAACATATTTCAAACTCGGTGCACCACTAATGACGAAGTTTATGACCTTTTAGTGGAGATAGTGGGTGTATTGAAAATATCATCTCATCCTCAATCTTATAAAATTAGTTAGGTTAAGAAGGGTATTGAAGTACCAGTTAATGAAATATACAAAATATCATTCTCTGTTTGAAAATAGTATAGTTGTGAGGTGTAACATGATATATTAGATATAGATGTATATCATGTTATCTTGGGCAAACCTTGACAATTTGATGAAGGGGTGTAGTATGATGGTCGAATGAATGTATATGTTCTTGATTGGAAGGGCTGATGACGGAGATTAGTTCTAAGTAATATCAATTCGAAGAATATAAAATCCGACAGCTGTTTTCTTGATTGTTTCTAGGCCTGAACTCCCACAAGTGTTCAAATTTTTTGATCAGCTGTTTGTTGTTTTGCTGTTAGAGCAAGAAAACGGACTAGAGAAGTCCCTCTTAGTAACCAATTGTTGTTGCGACAATTCAAAGATGTGACGTCAGATGAATTGCCAAACAACCTACCATTGACGAGATCAATGAAGCATTAGATTGACCTCATCCCATGTTCTACACTTCCGGATACCTCATTATAAATTAATTCATAAAGAACATCAAATTCTACAAGACATAAGTAATCTTCTTGAGAAGCAGTTCATTCGTCCGAGTTTAAGATCATTCATTGTGCCAAAACTTGTTACAAAAAAAGTACGAGAGGTGACAAATGTGTATTGATAGCTGATCTATCAACAAAATTACCACTAGATTCAATTTTTTTATGCCTAGATTGAAAGAGTTCATGGATAAACTTTATGGATCCCAATTGTTCTTCAAATTTGCATTCAACCTGGAGATGAATGGAAAACACCATTCAACGCTTGAGAAGAACTCTTTGAATGGAGGATTATGTCGTTTGGAATTACGCAAAACACCAAACACTTTCTTGAGATTGATGAACAAGGTATTGAAGCTATTCTTAGGGTAGTTTTTGTGTGGTTTATTTCATTGATATACTGGTTTATAGCTCAACCCTTGAATTATATTTAAACACTGTGCATTAGTATTTGAAAAGCTAAGAGAATAAAAGTTTTTTATTTCAATTTGGAGAAATGCGAATTTGTTGTCCACAACATCCACTTCCTAGAGTATATTATTACTCTCACGACCGACACAAGCATGATCTTAACAATCCAATTGTGCCCTATCCCTTAGTTTATCATTGAAGCCTGTAGTTTTCACTGTCTAGTAAATTTATATATAAGATTTATTGAAACTTTCAGTGCGCTTAAGATTCCTGTAATGATTATTAAAAAAAAATCTCTTGGCAAACTGATCAACATAGTAGTTTTGAAACCATCAAAGAAGCGCTCTCTGGTGTTAATTGTACCTCACTTTGACAAACTATTTTAGGTTGAGGTTGATGCTTCAGCTATGAGAATAATGATAATTTTATAACAAGAGGGGATTGAATTCCTTTGTTAGAAATTAAGTGCGTAAAGATAGAAATGATCTACATATGAACAAGAACTGTATTTCATTATACAAACCTTAAAATATTGGCATCACAATCTAATTCACCAAGAATTTATGCTTTATTGTGGTCTAAAATTTCTACAGTGTTGGTAGACATTAAACCAGATGCATTGAGATGGGTCGTTTATTTGTAGGAATTCAGTTTTGTCTTCGAACAGAAATCAGGGCTAAGCAATGGTGTGGTGGATGCTCTTAATTCAAGATCTAGTTTACTAGTGTCTATTCAAATTGTGATGACATGCATAGAATCCATTAAAGAGCAATATGATCAAGATGAAGATTTTGCTAAACTTTGGTAGAACTGAATTAGTAAGTCATCACTCGCAGACTACTTATTTGGTCAAAGATATTTGTTCAAGGATAATCAGTTCTGCATTTCTATTTCATGCTTGCACAGTCATCTCATCAAAGCCATGCTTGCCAGCGAGTTGGTTGCTCACGCTGGACGTGATAAGATGTTAGCATAACATGTTGCCATTTCTTCTTGCTCAAACTTCGTAGCTTCATAGAATATTGTGCTACATGTCAAGCATGTAAATGGACTTCACAAAATAATGACTTCTATCTCCCTTTACCTATTCCATGCATAATTTGGGAAGACTTGAGTATTGGTTTCGTCCTTTGTTGACCAAAGACGAAAAGGGGCTTTGACTCTACTATGGTGTTAGTGGATCAATTTTCTAAAATGTCACATTTTATTGTCTGTTAAAAAACGTTTGATGCACTTAATATTGCTTGGCCTTTTTGAGAGGCATTGTTTGCCTCTGAGCTGTCATGGAGTTTGGCGCCGGATCGAGACACCAAGTTAATGGGTTATTTTTGGAAAGAGTTGTGGGGAACTCTTAGATACAAATCTTCAAATGAGCTCAACTTACCATCCCCAAACTAATGGAGAAACGGAAGTTGTAAACATGATTTTAAACAATATGGTGTGCAGCCTAGCCGGGGAGCAACCCAAATGATTAGATGAAGTGTTAAACCAAGCTGAATTCACATATAATTCCATGACGAATAGATCGAATAGATGCTTCCCTTTCAGCATTGTTTATACTAAAGAACCTAATCATATTGTAAATTTAGCAGCTCTTCCCCATCCAGAACTGCTGAAAATCTAGTTGTTGATTTCACATCAATAATTTAAGTGTCAAATCCAAGTTTGTTAATAGTGCTACCAACTACAAACTCCAGGCTGATAAAAATGGGCATTACAAAGAATTTAAGGTAGGAGATCTTTTCATCTTTTACTTCCAAGAAGAATGGTTTCCTATTGGCACATACTTGAAGCTCAAGCCCTGTAAGTTGGGACCATTTGTTACAGTACGGAAGATCAATATAAATACCTATGTCGCCAACTTGAACATATCCCCAACATTCAACATTGCTGATCTTTTCAAATACCATCGACCAGATGCCGTCCTTACAACAAAAGTCGAGTCAAGTTCTTTTGAAGTGGAGGCGAATAATATTGTGTAATGGCTGCACCCTCATCAAATCTCAACCCTTTTCTAGTATTTGAGTCTATTATAAAGTTATAGAGATTAGCTGTTAAACTCTGTTAGCTTAAGCTGTAATTTTGCTTTAGTATTTTGATTAATTGGGTAGAGTTTATATAGTTACTGCTCTGAGAGTGGAGGGACCATTAACTGTTTTTCCCTTTTTCAATACAGATCTCCAAAATGTTACAAATTACACAAACATACATAAATTTCAATAAATTTACATGAAAATACACCATTTACCGCAGAGATCTGGGATGCACTTAGAGCTGCAGCAGAAGCTGATATCAACCTCGCGCAGGCAATAGTGGACAGCGCCGGCGTCATCCTCGCCCACGCCGATATGACACTCGTTTATGATGAAAGAGGTAATAAGCAGATAAGAACTCCTCAAATATTCTCCAGAAACATTTCCATTAATATGAAGCTTTTAATTGCAGGTGCTAAGTATGAATTGCCCAAGTATGTTTTGAGCGAGCCTACTAATCTGATTCATGATAAGTCTCCTAATGGAGATGACTTGCATAAATAAGGCTCTACTAAATTATATTCTGTATATGATCTCTTCTTATTTCTATAAGTTTCTGCTGGAAAAAAAAAAAACTGGTGATTGTTGATTATGAAAATTACATATTTGCATCTGAAACAATTCAATGTTTGCATATTGAACAGTTAAAGCTATTATAAAAGGCATGGTTTTTTAGTGAGATGATTTCAGTAGCATTGCATGCTTTTCACTTACTTTGAAGGTTCAAAAAATTGAATGGGGGGAGTTGAAAATGATATAATAAATATTAATATATCTTAAATATAATTAAGTAATGCAATGCTAATGCAAACATGTGACAAAAGTTAGGAAAAAAAAAACTAGTTTTTGAAATATAGAAATCTCTAAAATGATTTATTTATTTATATTTAAATGACTTAGCTTTTGGTTTAAATGACTTGATGTTGAAAAATTAGGGCAAAGAAAAATAGGAATCGACACAAATCCAGAAGAACACTCAAATTTAACAAGGTTCGGCAAATATGCTTATGTTCTCGGGAGCAGAGTGGTGACTTTTCCACTAATTCATAAAAAGAGTACAAGATACGGAATATAATAACCTAGTGTTATAAATAGGCATTATTATAACTCTAGAAAGAGAAGAAAATGAAACATTGACTACAATATGTAATTACTAAATTACCCATGTATCTCACCCTCAACCCATATAAGGGAACTTTCCTAATTTAGACAGAATCTTCTGTTTCGCTCCGCTCCAGCATCTGTCCCTTATATGGTATATGAGTCATACCTAACACTTGATTAAAAATAAACAATGGTGATTTAATCTTAAATTTGCAAGCTTATTATGTTATTCATGAATAAAGCAGTACATATTAAAAAGGAAAAAATAAAGTAAATATTAAATACAATAAAAATAATAAGAATTAAAATTTTTACAAAAAATAAGATATAATGATAATTAATTGTTTTTTAAAATATTGCATATAAAACAGTTAATTGGTATAACATTAATATTTAAAATCGAATACTTTATTATATTTTTTAATTAAATGTAAATTTAATTTTTAAGGACGTGCGTTTCAATTTTACATTGATTCTTTCAGGGTCATTTACATATATTCCACCTAATTCTTATGTATTTACATTGTTTTATTTAATTTAGCATGTATTTATTAAAATAAGTTATTTCCAATGTTGCACAACGTGCCAATAAACACATATTATCTTGAAAACTTACTTAAATTAACAACTAATAAAAAATTAAAATTTTAACCTAATCAGATTCATTAATCATCTGATTGATTATAAATTAATTACTTTAATTAATATAAAAATATTTTGGGGGGATAGAGTGGGAGGCCTGCCACGACCTCTGTGAGATAACCATGGAATTAATACGAAACCTGACGTACCATTATGTAACTTTAATGTTAATATAATTACTTTTTTAACCTTAAGATTAATTAGGTTTTTACCCTGTCGTATTAATTTCAATTATTGTTGGGTAGTCTAAATAATGAGTTGGCGTGAGATAGTTTATATGCAATTAAGGCTCGTGTAAAAGATAAATTTTTAATTATTTTAATAATTTATAGATAGAGTTGTAAATTTTAGTATATTTTGAGTTTGTTTTGTATTAATAAATATATATATATATATTTTAAAAAAAGAGGTGGCTCACAAGCTAATGAGTTGAGGCTTGACTAGCATGAGCTTGATTTGTTTGGTCATCGAGTTGAGCTCGGGAGCCACTTATCGAATCGAGTACGAGTTAGCTTACGAGCTGGTTTGTTTCAATTACAACTCTATCTAAAGTTAATGAGATATAAATCAACACTTGTGACTAGAGAGACATAAATATTGTTAGGATTTGAGAAATATGTAATTTATTGGTGTGGATTTGGATAAATAAGAGTTTTTCGTTGTCTTTTTCTATCTACTTTATTTCATATATGTACATCAAAAATGTGTCGGCATTGATTCCAAGGAGATTTAACAGCCTAGAAGGAATAAAGTATGACACAAGAGAATCCATCAACAAAAAGATCATGATGCTCGTATATCAAATCAGATGCAGCCGTCTAAGCCAAAACTGAAGACTAACTGAGCCGAGAGAAGGACAAAAGGACGACCGATTGATTCGAATCGGAACTAATTGTACTAAAACAAAATAAATAAGTATCAAAGCCAACCACTATATGAAATTCAACCGAAGCATGCAACCTATCTTCTGGTAGATATGTTCTGAGAAAAGGGTTAGTTCCTCAATATCACCAGTCATCCCAAGAACATCTTTGAGGCACATCATTAAGGACCAGAAATTGACAATAAGATGGAGTCTTATTTCATCCCAGAGGCTTTTCCTTGTTGAGAAACGAGCTGTCTATCGGATTACAACGATTCACCATATGTTGAATAATCTAGTCCGCTCTACCAACAGAAGCTTATCTAGAGTTCGAGGGTCGACAACCCGACGAGATGAACTAATCGACAAAGCCTAGTAGATTAAATCAGTCATGCTGACCCAAAATTAATCAAGCTCAGTGGATTGACCTCACCAAGCTGATGCCCAATAAGTTCAGCCGACTGAGCCGGAGATTAGCCAATGCTTAAAATATCATGAATTGGCCCATTAAGATAGGAGCAAAAATATAATGTGATTATATTGTATCACCTCCCATATATAATCGGTTTTTGGCGACGGTTTAGAGCAAACACATTGCACATTCGGTGGTTTAAAGTATCGTATTACTTTAAGGTGCCGTTTAAAATAGCGGTTTAAATCGTAGTATATGGCGGCGGCACTTTTAAACTGCTGGAAAGCCCTTTGTGGCGAAGAGCAAGTACAGTGCTCATATGGCGGCTCATAAACCGCCATTTCAAATTGCCGTAGGTCTAAATAAATGCTGTGAAAATTAAATTTTTTTTGTAATCATAGAATGAAATAGATAAGAAATATTATTGTTCCCTCTTTTTCCATCTCTTTATATGTATGCCTCTCCCTCTCTTTTGCTTTTCATACGCTCTATTCTTTAGGGTGTGATTCATGGACTATTGAATTTGAAAATGTCTGTGAAACACAACCAAGGAATAGAGCGTCGTAAAGTGAGAAGAGAAAGAGAATGAGAGAGACAACAATGAATAGTAAAAGTGCGTAACCTTTATTCAAAAATTGAGCTCCTATTTATAGACATAGGCTTGTGAGTTTTATAATTAGAAGTGTGTCATCTAATCATTAAGTATCTGAGGAGGTTCCTTTAGTACATTACATATATCAGATATATTAAATGACAAATAGACATCCAATCGGTGAGGGTCCTGACGATCGGTGGGTACACGATAGGCTTTTAGTCAATCGTCACACCTTGGTCGACTGGTTGGCCTTGGGCCGATCGTTAGGCTTTTTAGTAGCTCAATCCTTAAAGTTGGCTTCAAGGGGCTCTTTTTACTCTAGAGTTGTATATTTGTTGATGTTTATTTGTTTTATTATTATTTTTTTAATATCTATTTGCTAATATATGGCAATTTTCGCAGCAATAAAAAAATGATTACTGAAGAATGGATGAACATGCCAACGCATTCTATTTAAATTACGTGCACTAACATTTGCATACTAAAATATGTCTTAAATTATGAAAAAAAAAAATTAAATTGTAAAAAGTTAAAAAATATATAAAATTAAAGATGAATAATATATATGAAATTATCATTTATATTAATTAACTATAATCAAACTCAATATACGTAGAAGAACGGCTAATTAGTATAAGATTAGAAATCACCTAATAGGATTAATTACTCATCTGATTTATTATAAATTGACAACATTAATTAATAGAAAAATTAAGAAGATAAGAAGCAAGAAAGTGGGAGGTCCGGTCACCTCCTTGCTTTTTTATCTAGCCATTATTTAATTTAATTTTTTTTTCCATTTATTTTTTGAGGCATTTATATTCATACAACGTACACAATTCTTATATATTTGCATATGTAAGACCTAATTTTTTATATTTACATGTTTGACACTCTAATTTTTGATATCACAATATATATATATATANTGATATAAAATTTAGTCCAATCCGAGTCAAATCAGGCTCGGATCAAGTCAAACCACTACTACAAGATTTTCAGAGGCATTTGAAAGGTCATCGAATCTAGCGAGTTTATAGTCGAATCGAGCGTCTCAAAAAGACAAATCCAACGAGCCCAAGATTGCTCAATTCTGACATCGTTAAGGCACTCAAATGTCCATCAAACATCATCTGGTCAAGGGAATCTCTCTGGGCTGTCCGATCAAAATGATTTATATTCCTGCATTAATTGCACTCAAAACACTATAAATAAAGCCTCACCCCTCACATGAAAAGGAGGAGACTTAAGAGAGAACTTGAGGCTTTGAGAAGGAGCTCAAGTCCAAGATCATCCTCACACCACTGACTGTCGACAACGACCGCTGACCTCTGTCGACCACCGCCGACCACCGTTGAACGCTGTCGATCACCTCTCACCTCTGTCAACCGTCATCAATTGTTGTTAGCCACCGCTTACTAGATGTCATCAGTCGACGTTGTAACGTGGAAAGCTAGTAACTCTTTCCCGCCTGTGGGACAAGGGGCATCTGTAATCATCAACTTATAGTGGATTTTTACAACTGGGCCAGACCCCGTGGTTTTTTCCTTTTACGGGTTTTTCACATAAAAACTTCTGGTGTTATTACAGCTTGATTCATTTTCATCTGAGTGTGTGTTGAATTCTCGTGTAACGCTAATACGATAATCCATTACTCTACCACCGCGAATTTTCTAGCATGCATGAATACATGTATATCAATGTCATTAACTTTTAAAAATGAAATACATATTTTTATACATAAGCATTAAAAAGTAATATGTTAGGTCTTCAATATGCAATTACGAAAGAATTGTGTGGTATGGGTGTAAACGAGTCGAGTTGAGGTCGAGCAGTTTCAGCTTGATTGATTAATTGAGATATTTTATAAGTTCAAGCTCGCTCAAGAGCCAGCTTGTTGAGTATGAAAGAGAAAAAATATTATTATTTCAATTATATTTTTTATTAATAATTTTTTAGATTAGCTGACTCAAGATCTAGAGAGTATAAGTAAAGGCAGGCTTAAGCTTGGCTTGTTAGCTCATCAACTCAGTTCACAAACTACTTATCGAGTCAAGCTCGAGTTGGCTCACTTACACTCCTAGTAGTATGTACATAAATTTTCCATTATTATTATTTTTTTTTTTGTATTTTGGCAAGAATAAATTAGATAAACTGGCATTTACATACCACCCAATACTATGTAATACGCATTTTCATGCATAGCTAAGTGTAATGTAAACACATAGGAATTAAGTGACATGTCAAATGTATAAATGTATGTTGAATTTAAAATAATTTTGTGGAGTAATAAACAGGGCTGTCAAAACGGTTCGTTGTTCGCGAATAGCTCGTGTTCGGCTCGTTCGCAAAGTTAACGAGCCGAACACGAACAACACGAACAAATATTTGTTCTTTTGTGTTCGGCTCGTTTTGGCTCAAAATACTACTAATCAATTAATCAAATATATATATTAATAATATTTTAAAAAAATTTAATTGACTACAAGGCTACAAGGATTTATAATAAATTAAAAGTATTAATTAAGAAAATCGAATAAAAATTATTAAATTAGATTCAAATGATGTTTTAAATATTGCCCCAATCCTTAACATCTTATGACTACGTGATTAGAGTTGTCAAAACGATTCTTTGTTCGTGAACGGCTCGTGTTCGGCTACCTACACAAACGAGCCGAACACAAACACACTTTTTGAGTTCGAAATATAAACAAGCCAAACACAAGCTGAGCTTGGGCTCACCCATGTTCGGCTCGTTTACACCCCTAATAATAAATCTATAAACATTAATATTTTATTGTTGTTTTTTATATTGATCTCATTTATAAATAATTCATTTAGAAAGTCATAAAAATATTATGATTTATTCGTAATTTTCATCTCTCTCTCTCTCTCTCTCTCTCTCTCTCTGTTTTTTGATAAATTCTAACATACATGGCTTTATAATTTCATTTGAAATACAATTTTAAAATATAAATTTCGATCTTAATTGAAGTATTACAACTATAATGCAAAAAATGGAATTTATATAAAAAA
>JXCR01142248.1:672-11507 GCA_002079205.1 Phalaenopsis hybrid cultivar
GCTTGTAAGCTTTCTCACCTTGCTCAGTTTGTAATGAAAGAATTTGATCTGGTTTCTCCTCTTCCGGCTCTTGCAACTTCAAGGTTGATTGGCTAAGGATGCAACTGAAGTCTTCACCATAAAGGATCACAACAAAGAAGACAAAGCAGAGGGAGATGATGTAGAAGGAGAAGGAGTTCTTCTTTTGGTTGGAGGTTGGTGACTTCATTGAGGAAGTTATTTTGGGAAGGGGAAGAGTGAGGGGAAATGAAGAAAATGTTTTATTGGTCTAGTGATTGGAAGGTGGAGTATATATGAAGGAAAGGTTAGTAGGTGGGATTGAGAAGGTGAGAGAAATAATGTCATAGTCCCCACTTTTTATATGATAATGTTGTTGTTTAGAATAATTTGGATGGTTCTCGCATGCCATTCCAATGATATCTTGTATTCATGGAGATACATGGTTGTGTACAAGTGTGGAGGCACTCTCTGATAGTTTCTTTTGGCTTTAATCATGACCGTCTGATACAGTATTTAATGAGGATTTATGATGTTAAATAGGCTTGGGATTTGTAGTAATAATGTATATAATAGCTGTTAAGTTAATGACATGCCAAAGATCAAACGTGTAATAGGTTCGGGATTATGTGTAATCGTGTCGAGAATGGAGCTTTTTTAGCACTTTTCTTCGCTTATTTAATCATGATTTGTTAGAGGTGTGTGGTTTGGATGTTTTTAAAATGAGAAATTTATATAAATACCACTAGAGTTTTATGTATTTATATATCTAACACCAAAATTTTGATTTTTACACTTATAACATCTTTATGTCGTAAACTTGGGCATGAAATTGTATATTTCACTTTTAAAAAGGTTGGTAATATGGAATTTTCATGACATTTTTGATGTGATGTTAATGATTTGGGTGATATGCATGTAAATATGAATATTCAAGCATTGGATATGTAAATATTTAAGAACCGTGTGGCATTTATGTAAAAATATTCAATATAATTGATTTGCATCCAATCAAAATAGGTGATGCTCTTCTAAAATTTATGCACTCAAGTTAACATATCTAAAATACATAAATTTTTAGAAGCAAAGAGATTCACAAAACTTTATTTTGCATTTATTTTATTCCATACCAAACATCCAAACAAAATAAAATACACAAAAATAAAATGCAATATCTTACTAATGTAGACAACCAAACAACCCTTAATCGCTTGCTTACACTGTTGTTCTTGCGAGATAGGCTAAATTTGGCCATATGTTCCATAATAATTCATATATAAATTTATCTATTATTTTAGTTGGCCAAAGTACTCCAGGGCTCTAGAAAAGTTGATTCTGACAAGCGGGTATTTAAAAATGTGAGATTTGTAAAGGACCAGAAGAATTAATTAAATACTCGATCCACAACAGCAGAGCTCAAGGTAAACTCTCCTCTGACATAGCTCTTGAAGTAGGGCAGTTTGGTCTGTAGAAGCAAATTAAAAAGCTCAACAGTAATCTCATCAAATGGAAGAAGCAACAGTTTGGTCTCTAGAAGCAAATTAAAAAAGTTCAACAGTAATCTCATCAAATTGAAGAAGCAAAACCATATTTTTCAGAATATTTAGAAAAGCTTTTAGCCTATTCTATATTTGAAGAGCAGACACATCAGTTCTAATTTTTCAAATATACAGTTTATTCAGATGAAATAGTACAGTGGAAGTTTATATTATTATTCTAATATTTCTGATAAATAAAAATAATTAGTAAAGTCTACTGAAGCATAGTCAAGAAGAATCTTCTACACATATATTACTTTTATTTATGGGTTACTAATGGCCAAATTTGATGTTGATGTTGGAACCTCAAACTGAGCTATTGGTGATTCATATAATTGCTTCAAAGAACTATTAAATGTGGATCTTTTCTCCATCTTTACTTGAGAAAAAAAAAGGAAGTTTTTTGTTGAGCAGTCTCAATTCTCTAGTAATAAAAAGGCTAAAGACCGTGACAATAATCAAAATTCAAAAGTGTAATTTAAGATCCAGAGGGAGACATAATAAAAAAAATAGAAGCTTTCTTCAGCACCGTGAAACTAAAATAAGAATTGGCATCGGAGCAGTTGTGGGAGGAACAGTGACTAAAAGCCTTCCATTGTATGAATAATTCGGATCTTTTTTCGTCCTTTTTCTTGCTTTTGTGTGCAAAGCGTTTGGTGAGGAAGGAGAACATGCAAGAGTTAAAAATGATTTTTTTTTTTGGTGATTACAAATGAGGGATTGAAGTGGTGGTTGGGATAACTTTCTGTGAAGATAAGAGAGGAGCTGAAATGTCCAACTCAATTCCTAATTGGCAATTTGTTGGGCGGGGGGTTTTTTTAAGGGAGGTTGCTTCTTTAGCTTGACTAAAATTTATTGTGTTTACTTTGTTATATGAATAAATTTAATAATGTTAGGATTAGGTCAACTAGTTTTTCATTTTACAAATATTTTTTTTTGGAAGGTTTACATGTGTGTCACTCAATTCTTATATATTTATATATTAAACAACTAAATTTCAGTTTTTTACATGTGTATCATCTTTTATTTACATGAAAAAATACATTTAACATTTTAAAAGTTAAAATGAAGGTATTTTTGATATGATAAGGAAGATTTGGTGTTGTAAATGTGAAAAACAAACTTTAGGTGTTAGATATGTAAATAGATAGGAATTGAGCAGTTTGTATGTGTTGAATTCAAATTAGTTAAGGAATAGAGCCCGATTTCCGAGAGTGGAGAAAGAGAAAGAGAGAGAGAGAGAGACAGAGGGTTGCTTCGTCGAGAGGCAAAATAGGGTGGTCCCCGAGCTCAGCGGCCCCTTTTATTCCACACAAGTTTAGGTTACAACAGAGGGAGAAGAAAAGCAAGCTCCATACATGAGAGGGGCCTAGATGGACCCTTTTAAATACCAAAGGATCATCTATTTATAGAGAAAAAAGAAGGGGGAGAGGAAATTACATTGTTGAATTCAAATTTATCTTCTGGACCATGCCCAAGGAATAGAGTCGGACTCTGGGGGGGTGGAGAAAGAGAGGCAGAGAAGGAGAGAGAGGGTTGCCCTGTCAGTGAGAGAGAAGAAGAACAAACTTCCTAAATGTGGGGGAGAGAGACAGCCTAAATGGACCCCTTTACATGCCAAGGGGGTCATCTATCTATAGAGAAAAGAGAATGGGGAAAGAAAACTACAAATATGACTATTTAAAGGGGGCAGTGAGGGGTACTCTGGCCTTTTTCCTGCTCGACTCGATCCTTTTGGAGTTCTTTTATGCCGCTAGATTCGTTTGCGTGGGATATCTGACTCAAGTGGCCAGATGACAAATAAAATATCAAAGTTTAGGTGTTAGACTAGTAAACAAAAAAAAATTGTGTGGTGTGTATATAAATACGTCCATTTAAGCTATATATGCATTTATATATTTATTAATATATAAGAATTTGGTGGTATATAAGTAAATATTTGGTTTGAGAGGTGGCCAACACGAGCTGGTTGAATTGAGGTGGTCGGCCGGGTGGCAGGTTCAAAGGGGGTGATTGACTGACTCGACATGCCCATTTTACTGAGGGAATAAAATATTCATTTATACACTTAGAAAACATCATTCCTTTAAAACTTAACAGTGGAGGTTGGTCGGCTAAGGTGGCTTGCCACAAAGAGCCTTCCTGATGACTCTTAAAGGGGTTGCATGCCTTTTCAGGTCGGATGGCAAGTTTGGCCCACCCAGGAGGGTGGTCGGCCCTGTTGGCCAACTGACAGAAAATTTTGTAGTCTTTTGCTCGATTCTGATGACGATCTCGACAACAACTCCCATGGCTCGGCGAGGACCTATTTTTATGCTATACGTTCATATATGCCCTTACTTAAAGAGGGTCGCAAAGGGTACTCTGTTCTTTTTCCTGCTCGAATTTATCCTTTTGGAGTTCTTTCTTATTGTTGGATTCGTTAACGTCGGTTAATCGGCCTATGTGGTCGGGTGGCACAAAAGAAAATCATAGTTTAGGTGTTAGATTTGTAAAGTCAATAGAATGGGTGGCATGCATATAAATACCTTCCTTTAATTTATATATACATTTATATATTTATTAATATATAAGAATTGGGTGGTATGTGATTCATTTTAAAATTACCTTTTTTTTTGCACATTTTATACTCATTTTTAAGCATATTATGTTTTAATGAAAGATATTTTGTGTGTTTTTTATTACAGTTGTAAGAAAAATAGTTTAAGAGTAAAAATGAGCAAAAATACATAAAAAATGAGTAAAATGGGTAAAACCAATGAAAATTTATGAAACCAGCAGAACTGGCGCCTAGACGTCAGATGCAAATCGCAACTGGCGCTTAGGCGTCTAACGCCTAGGCGTCACATTTGTTTTCTTGAAGATACGTTGAATAAAACCAAATTTTGAGGAGATGTCTGAAGCAACTCTTGGTCATTTTCGAAGCTCTATATATAAGGATTAATTCTAAATGTTGAGGAGGAGTTCTAAAGTCATTTTGAGAAGGGGAGGCACCCATATAGAGTGGGCAACCTCCTTAGTGAGGTTGTGCGAGTCTTTGTGATTTATGGAGTATTGTGAGACTTGTAAGGGTCTTGTGGAGTCAGAGAAGTTAGGGAACTTCAAAGGAGTGCTTGGGGAAATATTCCAGATAAGTATTTTTAAATTTGTTTTTAAGTTTTATACTTTGGATTTGAGTTTTATAAATTTATTTTATTTTTTATCCCCATGTGTTTTGAGTAGTTTTTTCTCTTTCTCCTTGCAATATGAAGTAATCAAGTAAGTGATTTTGATTTTGTTTATAAATTCTTTTATTCCTAAAAATTGTGATGTTATTTTTACCAGTTTTTCATTTACTTTACAAATTGGTCACTTATTTTGTTAAAATTTGTTGAGAAAACTTATAGACCCAAGAGAGCTAAGATTTCTTGACTTGTAAGTATCACATTTTACTTTGGAAAGAGCAATGTCGATCGTCTGAGAGGAATTGCAAATAAATAGGGAGAAAAGATTTGATGAGCATAAAATTGATGTTTCTAGGGTGACATACTAGATTTGTTTATCAATTTGGTCTAAAGTTTGGAATTAAGGTCAATGGTATGTCTTATAGAGAGGGCACAATGGATAATTTAGGAGTGAGAGACTAAAACCTACCCAATACTACTATATATGTAAACACTATTTTTAGATTAACCAATGTTTTTTACAGATTGAAAGAAGTAAAAAATATCTATGCTCCTATTTGTCACAATATCACATTTAAATTTCTAAACTTTTGAAATCGTACACTAATTATGAATTATTTCCAAGGAGAAAATCTCATTAAATATCTTGAATTTTCTAAATTTAGTTATTTTCGTGTCTTTGCATTTACTTATAAGTTGTAATCGTCCTAATCAGTAAATTGTATTTCATACTTGAACTACTTTCATATTTCCCTAGATTATATTCTACAATTTAAAGAAAAGATTTTTCTTAGTCAAATACATAAAGTTACCACCTTCCCTGTGGGATCGATATTGGGGTTTTTAAAGAAAATTCTACATTACTTGAAACGATACATATATTCACATAATGCCCCTAGTGTGTAAACTATTAATAAGAAATTCTAAATTTTATAGCATATTGATTTTGCATATTAGCCGCTAAATATAAATTGGGTCATGTTTTTTTGTCATCTTTTGAAGGCTAAATTATTGCATAATTGTAGGTCGGGTCAGTATGTTTGTAAATATTTAGTTTGAGAGGTGTTTGACCCATGTTGGCCGAGTAGAGGTGGCGGCTGACCGGCGAAAGTGGCTGGCTGACGGAGGTGGCCAACTGTTGGGCGGCTAATGTGACCAATCGAAAAGGGTGATTGACTGACTCAACATGCCTCTTTTATTGAGGGAAAATAATATTCCTCTATGCACAAAAAAAAAAACAACATGCATTTAAAGCCTAACAGTGAGATATGCACAATAAATGCTATTGTGTTTTAGGCTTTTATCTCTAGGAGGCTAATTAAATGGAGCCGCTCTAAAGCTATTCCCATGTGTGAAGACTTCATGTTGACCCACTGATTGTCTTCAAGTGGTTGCCGACCAATTTTGGCAAGGCAGCAGGTTTGGTCAACCCAAGTGGTCAACCGATGGAGGTTAGTCGGTCAGGGTGGCGGGCAACAAAAAGTCTTGCAGGTAATCCTTGGAGGGGTTGTCAATGTATTCCTGCCGGGCGTTTGGCCGCTCAATTGGCCGACTGACTAGAAATCTTGTAATCGTCAACGCGATTTTGACGACAATCTTGGTAGCGACTCCCTTGGCTTTGCGAGTGCCTATTTTTATGCTAAACATGAAGCCCTCACGTTTTTCACTTCTTGGAGATGAAACTACGATAAGAATGAAAAAATCATTAGTGGTGAAAACATCTTTTTTCAGGCTTCTAATTGGACTTAAACTTGTAACAACCCTCTTGTTAGCCTTTTAGTGAAATAGGCTGAGAAAAGATCATTAGGTGAGGTTCAGATCTTTGTATATATGATCAATTTTGCATTTTGATTTTTCTAGATAGAAAAATCTTACAACTCGAGGTCGCTATTTACCCGTCTTTCTTACCCTTGCCAGAATATCGCCTCCGGTGGACCTCATCTTGCACTAGCTCTTATGTGGTATTGTCATTGCCTTCGTGGGAGTAACTGCTAACTTCTTAGTGTGGTGATTTGTACCGCACCCCTTGCATATCTTGTTATTTTGGAGAAGGGAACCACCTCTATAGCTTCTTCCGACTTGAGCTTTGGGAGTAGGGTTTTCAGAGATTTCATGAGTGGGAGAAGAAGCTTTATTTTCTCATCCCGGAGAAGAGACTCAAGTCAAAAGATAGGATTTTAGAATGCTCGTTCTGGATGAGAGACTTGGAGAGTTAGAGAGTTCATTTTGCTCGCCCCGATAAGGAGGCTTGGAGTGCTCTTCTTAATTAAGATACTTAGAGAGAATTCATTGGCTCAAGCCAAGAGGGAGGTTTAGAGAGAATGATCTTATTTTTTGGGGTACTCCTAAAGGAGAGGCTTAAGTGAGAAAAGAGATGTATTTTTTAGTTTTTTTTATCTTTCTTTTTTGCTTGTATTTTACTTTATTCACATTCTACTTTTCTTTCATTTATTTTTTCCCTTTCTTAATAAATGAACAATAAGTAAATGAAGTAGAGTGTGCTTATCTCTTTCTTATTTTAGTCATTCTAGCCTTTAGAGTAAGAGGGGAGTCATTTGTTCTCTTTGCTTTTGTCATTTTCTTTTTTGTCTCTTTTTTTTTCTTACTTTATGTCTTGTCACTTTTTTTTATTTTTACTTTGTGCTTTATGATTTTTGTCCTATGTTTTGTCACTTTATGTATCCATCTACATCTTCTCTTAATCTTCTTTTATTCTTCTTGTTTTTTTCTTGTCTTTCTGATTTTTTTGTTTTGATTCTTGCTTTTTTGTCATTCGGTTTTCTACAACCCAGAAAACTTTTCAACTTGTTGACGACACGCTTCACTCTCTCCGCATCTTTTAGGATTTTGAATCCAAATCTGTCCTCTAAACCATGCCCCAGGAATAGAGCCAGATTTCGAGAGTGGAGAGAGAGAGAGGGATAGAAAGAGAGAGATGGTTGCCTAGTTGGGGGACAAATAGGGGTGATCCTTGGGCTTGGTGGTCTCTTTTATTGCACACAATTTTAGGTTAAAGGGACCCATTTACACCAAAAGGGTCATTTATTAATTGGAAAAAAAGAGACGAGAGAGAAGAAATTACATATATGTCTCTATTTAAAGGGAGCGGCAAGGGTTACTCTGGTCTTTTTCCTGCTTGACTCGGTTATTTTGGAGTTTTTTCTTATTATTGTATTCATGAGCATCGGTTAGCCAAGCCAAATGGTCGGGTGGCAAATAAATCATCAAAGTTTAGATGTTAGATATGTAAAGACAAAAGAATGTGTGGTATGCATAAAAATAACTCCCTTCAAGCTATATATACATTTATATATTTATTAATATATAAGAATTTGGTGGTATGTATGTAATTATTTGGTTTGAGGCTCAGTTCGCCAGTGGAGGTAGTCGGCTGGGTGGCCGGGCGCAAAAAAGTGGCTATTCGTTGGGCGGCTAACATGGCTGTCTCATATACACATCTNAAAAAAGTGGCTATTCGTTGGGCGGCTAACATGGTTGATCGAAGGGGTGATTCACTAGCTCGACATGCCCCTTGTGAATAAAATATTCCTTTATACACTTAAAAAATACCATTCGTTTAAAGCCTGACAATGAGGTGTGCACAATAAATGCTAATGTGCTTTAAACTTTTATCTCTATGAGGCTAATTAAATGAAGTTGTTTTGAAATTACTCCCCTACGTGAAGCTTTTCCAGTTGACCGACTAATTGGCTTAAAGTAGTTGTCAGCAAGTTTGGCGGCCCAAGTGGCTTGCCAGGTAGCAAAGAGCCTTCCTGGTGACTTGGAGGGGTTTTCGGTTTTGGGGCAGTTTTGACAGGCCCTGTTGGCCGACCTGCTCGCTAGTGCAATTCCGACGACAATCTCGGCGGCGGCGGCTCGCTTGGTGCTATGAGGGCTCATTATTTATTCATGGTGCTGTGTATGTAATGCCAAAGTAAAAGAATGACGGTAATTGATGTTAGGTTGGAATAGAATATTTATGGATGTTTATCAATGTTTTATTTATGCAGTAATTTATGTGAAAGTAATAATGTCTTATTCTGAGTTTACGTCTCAAATATTTAAATCTTGATTTCATGATTAGATCTATACCTACATCATACATACACGCACCCGATCGTGAATCACAGGCCGGCCGGCCGGCTTGAAATTTATTTTCTTAATTATATAATTTTTTAATATATTTTTAATATTTTTTAAAATTTTTATTTGCCCAAAATTAATAAGAAAATTTAAATTTTTTTTATTTTCTTTAGAATTAAGTCTACTGTGGCGTAATTTGGCCACTATTAAAAAGAAGATCCCACCTCTGGTACACC
This sequence comes from Phalaenopsis hybrid cultivar, assembly GCA_002079205.1. Lineage (NCBI taxonomy): Eukaryota > Viridiplantae > Streptophyta > Magnoliopsida > Asparagales > Orchidaceae > Phalaenopsis > Phalaenopsis hybrid cultivar. Next base: position 9,691 of record JXCR01142248.1, read on the forward strand.
TAATGCAATTATAAATTAGATTTCTAGCATGAAAAGTTGGATCAACTTAGATCCATAAATTTTTAACACAAGTTTGGCTTAAACTTAACTAAAAATTAAAATTTATTTAATTAATATACCAGACTCAGAATGTTGTCTAAAAATGATTTTCAAATTTGTTTTTTAATCGAAGTAAATGTTAATATATTACGTGTAAAATATGCAGAGTACTATGTAGCTTAAAAGTTAACGAGAAGTTTACATCATTAATTAGACTCGAAGCCTTTGGTTTTGCATTAACAAAGTTAGAAAAATAGTGATTTGTTGCGATGGAATGACTGGTTGATAATCTATTGCGACAATTCAAGGGTTGTTTTTGTGCACCCAAATATCATGAATATTTTAAAAAAGAGCTCACTCAAAACGTTATCAGTTTAGTCAAATTAGCCCAAACTAATAGGGACTCCACCACGATAGCATAACTCATGGTGAACTCGCTCGGTTTATGAATAACTTTGCAGACACATGATGAATTCTCTAGACATATGTTGAACCCACCAACTTCTTGGACACCTCATGATATTGATAAAGCTCAAGCATAATCTTATAAGCTCAAAAATTATTTGCCAATTTTCTCAAGGGATATCAACAACTTCTCCTTGGCAAGCCAATTACAAATATGAGCAATCATTTTGCATGTCTTATACATTTTTTAGAGAGTAATTAATAAGTCTTTTTCTATTCAAGTAATTGAATATCTATCTTTTTAGAAGTGCTCAAACTTTGACCTAAAACTATAAAGCGGGTCACAATAAAATCCAATATTACACAAATTTGTACAATCTCTTATACTAGACCTATTTCATTGAAATCTCGATGCTTATTACTTGAAATATCATTTTTTTCCTAACTCTTCCTTCTTTTCCTTATTGAAAACTCATAAGATTGCTGTAAATAATTTGAATTCTAACATCTTCAAAGGATTAGTAAGTGTGAAATATATGCCAAGCCTCACAATTGATGCAATAAGGACCATAAAGAGAGCAAATCAAAGGACCTCGGTAAGCATGGAGCACTAAGACATTATTACTACACAATAACTAGCAGAGATGGTTATTTTCTGGTAAATACTAAACTACACTATTCTCATATGCTATCTTTTATTGTTGTTTGTTTCATTAGGATGAACAAAAACAATTGGAAACATGAGGAATCTTATAGTCAATCTGATTTGGTTGTGTCAAACATTTTAACTTACTTGCCTAAGGCAATTATTTATTGGTTATCTCAAGTAAGTCCTTTATTGGTTTGTATCAAACTTTGGATAAACTCAAAATCCCACATAGATAACCTGCCAAGAAAAGAGTGTTGTTGGCTTATTGAGAAAACACCTCAAAGATCCTGAATCAAAGTTAATACTGATGGAAGTTGCAACTAACTTATAATTGGTGCTGGTGGTTTGTTCAAAAATTGGAATTGGACATATTTACTTTACTTCTACTCTCCTTGTGTTGTTAATTCACCTCTGGAAGCCAAAGCATATGATACTCTATTCACTCTTAAATTTTGTTGTCACGATGGGTTGGAAGTACCTTCATTTAGAGTTGGATTCTATGCACTTACATTACCTGATTAAGGGCAAGGCAAACACATCTTGGTACTGGATCATTATTATGAAATAAATAGCAAGTTTAGTGAATAAAGTGCAAGTGCTTTATAGTCACATTCATAGAGAAGGCAATTTAACTACAAAATGGTTGGACAAGTTTGGAGCCTCTTCTTCTTCCATTGCTTTAAATATTATACCACCTCCTCCACTTAAAAATTTTGATTCATGG
>JXCR01142248.1:13781-23788 GCA_002079205.1 Phalaenopsis hybrid cultivar
ATATATATATATATATATATAATGTAAATATTTGGTTTGAGAGGTGTACGACCCAAGTTAGCCGAGTAGAGGTGATCGGCCGATGGAGGTGGCCGACAGTTGGGTTACTAACGTGGCCAGTCAAAAGTGGTGATTGACTGGCTCGACATGCCTTTTTATTGAGGGAGTATAGAATTCTTTTATACACCTAGAAAACACCATGCCTTTAAAGCCTGACAGTGAGATGTGCACAAGAAATGCTAGTGTACTTTAGGCTCTTATCTATAGGAGGCTAATTAAATGGAGCTGCTTTGAAGCTATTCCCATGCGTGAAGACTTAATGTGACCGACTGATTGGCTTCAAGTGGTTGTCAGTCTATTTTGGCCAGGCAACTGGTTTGGCCGGCCCAAGTGGCCGACTGGTGGAGGTTCGCCAGCTAAGGTGGCTGATAGCAAAGAGTCTTCCTGGTGACTTTTAAAGGGGTTGTCGACCTGTTCCTGCTGTGCAGCAGGTTTGCCGACCCCTATTAGACCTAATCAGGGTTTAAGGTTAATTAAATCTAATGTAAGTAAGGTTTAATTAGAATAATTAGGTCTAATTAGAGTTAGACCTAATTAGAGTTTGAGTTTAATTAAACCTAATGTAACTAACATTTAATTAGATTAATTAAGTCTAATTAGGGTTAGACCTAATTAAGGTTTAAGGTTAATTAAACTTAATGTAAGTAAGGTTTAATTAGATTATTAGGTCTAATTAGGGTTTAAGGTTAATTAAACTTAATGTAAGTAAAGTTTAATTAGATTAATTAGGTCTAATTCAGATTATACTTAATTAGGGTTTATGGTTAATTAAACCTAATGTAAGTAAGGTTTAATTAAATTAATTAGGTCTAATTTGGGTTAGACCTAATTATGGTTTAAAAGGTCACTTAAACCTAATGTGGTTAAGATTTAAGGGTTAACTTAATTGAGGTTAAACCTAATTATGATTTAAGGGTTGCTTATACCTGATTTAATTAAAGTTTAAGGATAATTAGGCCTAATTGGGATTAGAACTAATTGAATTTTAGTTTGGTTTGGTTTGGGTTCAATTGGGTTGAACCCAAATGTCTAAATTTGATTTGGGTCAATTTGGGTTAGACCCAAATATTTTTATTTTTTACTTAAGTTCGTGTAGGTTGGACCTAAGTATGATGTGGGTTCATTTGGGTTAAGTCCAGGGATTGACATTTTGATTTGGGTTGATCTGGTTTGGACCCAGAGGTTTAGGGGGGTGACTAAACCCAATGTTGGCTAGGGTCTAGGTTCACCCTAGGTCTAATTTGGAAATTGGACCCAAGGACTAGGATTACAACAATCCTGCTGGACATTCAAGACCAATGTCTAAGCCTAAGGGAATTTAGAGTTTTAAATGAAATTTAAAATTTACAATTTTAACCCTAAGAGGCAAAATTGTAATTTTAAATTTTCCATAGGCTAAAAATTGTCATTTTAAGGTTTAACATTGTCACCCTAAATTCTCTAGCCATTTTCATATTTAATTTCCAATTTTTTTATTTTTTATAATTATTTTTAGAAATAATTATAAAATTTGGTGAAAATTGGTAAACTTGGCTCTAGGGATTTTTACTGGCCTTGTAAAAAACATGGAATGTTTTAAGGGTGTTAGGATTGATCCCTTAAAATTTCATAATTTTTAGGTTTATAAATAATTTTTAATAATTAAATTACTCCAGTGAGTAATCAATTACTTAAAAATTAAATATAATTTGTCAATTTCAAATTTCACTTTTGTAATATTATCCTCATTTTTCTGAATCCCAGTGGTATTTTTATCATATTTTTATGATTTCTCTTTGTCAATATATGATTTTTTGAAGATTTTAAGTTTTTTTTGGAATTAATTAAATAAAAAAATAAGAATTTTCTATTTAATCCACGCGGCGCCACACAATCATAGGAGTTTCCGAAACTCAACTTGGCTACAACTGATTCGGTGGGCTTTACAACGGGTAGCCACGTGGCCCGCAGTTTCATCCGTTTTATATGGATGGATCTGCGCGATCTAACTTGATCACAACCATCCATTTCTGATATACAGAAATTGACGACATCGGGTCATCTTCCCTAGGGGATACTATATGAATTGCAAATAAATTTTCTTATTATTTAACAGTATAAATAAAAAGTAATCAACTATTTCATTGAAATAGCAAAAAGAAGAAATTATGTTAAAGTAATAGATATGTTGACAACAAATTCTTAAATATTATTATATAATTAATTATTAATCCAAAAATATAATTGATATTAAATTATAATATGATATTATTAAATTACAAGTTATATAATTAATTAAATTTTATTTAAGTAATATATCATACATGTTATGAGCTACCATTGAACTTAATATCAAGTATTTAATATGTTATTTGTTGAACAATAAGTGAGTTTATTCATGAACATAAATAAACAAGCTGAACAATATTTAAATTTGGTTCATTTAACATTTGAGTTTTTTTAAAATATTCAAACTTGTTTATTTGATAATTTGAACAAACTTGAATGAATATTAATTGAGTCAAGTCAAGTTGTTTATTGAGCACATTGATTAATTTATGGCTCTAAAGAAATTAGATGTTACAAAGTACAATTGGTCATGAGGAAAATTGAAGTCCATATGGAAAGGTACTTACATTATTAAAAACAAGTCAGTCTCTTCAACTACAAATTCATATTGACAAAGAAGTCCAAAGGACCTAAGGTGGAGATAACATAAGAATCTTCTTTCTATAAAATTTTTACTTGTATATCTGCTTACAAAAGATTTGTTGAATAGATGAAGGCAACCTATATAAAGTGAAAAAGTATTATAAGTTAATTTGATAAAAGTAAACAAAATGAAATTAGCCAATATAAAATAAGGATTTGATCTACATTAAAAACAAAAGTATTTCTTGAAAACATGCTTAGTAAAATTGAGAAGATGCACATATTCGGGTTTGAGATAAAAAAGTTCTCAGCTCATGGTTAAGTCTGAAAGTAGCAAAACTACTTCTTGAAAGAAAGCTATATATATATATATATATAAGAAAGAGAATGTTCTTTAATACAACCATTTTCTAGTTTGAATTAAACTCATGCACTATTATTCACCTTTTAAGAATTACAACAAAGGGGACTTGATAGATGGATTTAACAAAAGAAGTTTGGCTAAATAACTCAATAGAAATCTTGATCTTGATTATACCCCTAAGACTGCTGCTCAAGGCATAAGTTGACTCCCCCTTTTACAATAAGTTTGTGTTGAGAAGAGCAATGGTTTGTTATGCTCGACAAGTTTAAATTGTTACCTTCACAAAGACATAACTTTGTTAAAGATTATGACTAAACTTAGATAATATTAAAAGAGGACAAGAACAAAAGTAGGTGCTTGAAGTAGATTTTTAGTTATAAATTATCACTTAGGTTTTAGAAAGAGGCATTCGTAAGATATCTACATGCTTTGGTATTCAATACTCACTATATATATACTTAAAAATTTGATTTTGTATTTGAAATTTAGGAATTAACCCATATGGTTATCATTATCTAAAGTTCAACAATTCACCAAAATTTTCTCTTAATTATTTGAGATTTTTTACAAGCTTAAATTAAACATTGAAAAAATAAGGATTTAAATTAAATTTTGATTTTGTATGAGCAAACAATTGTTTGCATATACAATGATAAAAGGGAACATTAGAATGCAATTTTTCTTTAGTGTCTTTTTTCGTTGTGATCATCTTCTTCATCTTCTCCAAGACACATATCTTTTTTTATATCTCGTAACTTCTTAACATCCTTATATTTCTCATGAAGCATATTTCTCTCCAATTCTTGTTCAAAATTGAATACCCACAATAAACTTGGATCTTAGGTTCCGTTATATTCATTTAACTTAAGTACGTGTGTGAATAACTTGTTAACTAATTTTATGTCCTTTATATTCTCTTATATACGCTTAACTTGTTCTTTGAGCTTGACAATTGACATGTGGGAAACCTTCATTTTTTTTCTTGGTGTTTTCGTTTTGCAAGTCAATAATTAGTTTGTATCTTTGCTAAATTTGGTGAAGTTTACACTTGGAGGACTCTAGTATCACATATTTTAGCTTATCCTTATTCCTCATGAATTTTAACTTGGCAATATTACATTTTTTTAACTACAAGTTTAGCTAGAGCACCTGCTTTGTAATGTTCCCATGAAAAAAATTGAGACTACATAGTCATAAAGCTAAGAAGTGGCACTCTCTCTCTCATTACTTCTTAATAGATAACTCAACATATATTTTTGTTAAGCCATCTTGGAGAGATGCATAACAAATAGTTGTATCAATCTCATAAGAATAAATGAAGATGATTAAATGGGTAATCATTAATTTTTTGTTCGATTTATCATCACTAAGGTGAACTCTCTTATAAACTATAGAACTCCCCTACTCAGTTTGGGTTACCTGGTGAACTTTAGAATCTACTCACCCATTATTCATTTCCTTATTTAAGGAGGCTCCTCTACTACTTCCTTGTCCTTCTCCTGTCTTGGTACTTCAATATTCCTTTTTCTTTTTTTTTTTCTTTGCCACTTCTTCACTAACTTGAATATTACCTTAAGAAGGTCGAGTTTTAGGTTAACTTAAGAAAAGTAGGACCACTTATACTTTCTACTCAATAGCTTCCTATTAGGCAAGTACTTTCTTAATTTTTATTCCTCTTTTTTTTAGGATTCAAAGAATTGACCAATCTCTACATCAGAATCAACCTCTTTTTTTCTAAGAAGAATATATGGAAATCTATCTAGGCTAACTATTTTCTTACCATAAGGACTTCATCATCAAACTCTTCTTCTCTAACAACCTCTTCTTCTTTTATTCTCTTCAGCCTCTTCATATAAAAACTTGACAATACTCTTGACAGGTGAAGGACCTTCCTAAAAATAAGCTATAGAAAATAAGAGAGAGTGCACTTAGTAAAATCAACAATTAGCAAGTATGAATTAGTCACCAACACAAAGGTTGAAAGCATTTACACATTAATACTATATAAATATAATTATAAATTATTAAGGTCTTCACCTTCAACTTTAGTTTATTTAAGTCTATGAAGTTTTCATTCTCAAATTTCTATAATAGTTGCAGTTTACCTCTATCCATTAGAAATGTAAGCTTGGTTAATTTGGCCTCTTGGTCCTTAACATCACAAAGCAATACCAAATCTTCAAAATTCTTATTCTATTTTTTGGCCCTACCATCCTTGTATTATATGAATAAAACATAAAAAATTCTTCTTGGTTGGGTTCTATTGTGAAGAGATAGTAGAATAAGTTTGTGAAATTTGGTATCTTTTGTTGATCTTATAAAGCATAAAATATATTATACTTAAAAAATATTTTGGCACACCTGAAATATTATCATAGAAGTTGATCAATTCAACAACTCTTGATAAAGAGAAAAATGACCATTAACCAAAATTGATCTCAATGACAACATAACACATTCTTATAAATGGTTTTTGAATATTCACTCTTCTTGGCAGCTCATAGTTGGCAAGAATCATTGAAGGCTCACTTCATCTTGATTAAATTTAAATTTGCCATCGAGAGCTTCAAAGCATATGACATTGAAATACACAAAAGGGCATAACTATTCTTTGGGAAGAGTGCAGTCATTGGGTGAGAAGAGAGCACCGAGAAAAAAGACAAAAGAGGAGAAAAGGATGAGACACTACAGATAGAAAGTCACGCAAAATCTTTCAAAAAGAAATTCACCCACCTATTTAAAAAAGTCCTTTAGTGATAGAGCCCAAGACAATGCATCGTCAGTATGGTGCAACTTTTTAAAATTTTAAAAGAATTTTTTTAAAAAAATTTCAATTTTTTTTTATCAAAGGGCTATCTAAAATAAATCACTTTAGTCATTTCATAAAATGAACGTTTATCATTAAAATTAAAGTATAATATTTTATTATCAAATTCAAAAGCATATAGTTCAAATTATAATATTCAACTCAATAATATAATTTGAAATTACGTCAGGTGACTTGAGCTTGTATACCCCTTCAAGGAAAGAAAAGAAGAAATAATTTTAAAATAGGGATGTAAAACTGGTTTTTTGGGAATCTTGTCAGTATACATCAAGCATTTTAACAAAAACTGGCCATTGATAAGAAATTGGTTTGACCGAGTACATTACAGGTATTTCAAACCAGCAACTTATTGAGAAGAAAGTGAAGCAACCTCTCATTGGAGAGTCTTAGTCATTTCGAAAAAGGAGTTATTTTACTTTGAAAATTGATTAAAAAGTTTAGCCTTATCCATCTTTAAGGTGACCTTCAAATTGTCAGCTTCAAAGGATAACCCAACCACTTTCCTTTATAATGTTAGGTCTACAAATACTTTTAAAGTACTTGGGGTCACACTATAAATGTCTAAGCACACTCTCTAAGAGATGAAGTTTGTATCTTCTTAGTATCAAATTGTAGGCTACTCAGTAAGGTTCTTACTTTTTTCTTTACATTAAACTTAGGCTTGAGATCTCCTATTCTTTTTAGACTCCCATGTTTCCACATTCACTTGTTCGGGGGGAGTTTGGGCAACCTTATCGAAAGTTCTCTTAGCAGCTAGAGGACCAGACATGGCATCATCGGGAGAAATATTCAAGTTAGTTTAATGCTTCTTTTATCTACAATAACATTTGATGAAACAACTTAAACAAAAAATGGTTCACCATCACGATGTCCACACATTTTAAACAGGATTGCAAAAGTATTTTACTCAGTCTTTTTCATATTTTGTTATTTATGAAATAAAAAATATGACTGCACATCTGTGCTAGATCTCTGCTATAATGAAAAGACACTCAATCTGTTGAATTTGTTTAAAACACGCACAAGGGGGAATTTATTAGAAATAGGCTTCAGAAGAAGACGGGGGTCAATTTGTTTGTGTTGTTAATGAAGCTTCTAAATTCTTTGCTTCAATTTGCACCTTCTTCACCTCAAACCTCACTTTTTGTCTTTTTATTTTTAAAGAAAACTTCATCTCTTTTATGGTTGTTGAAAATCTCAACAATCAATTTTTTTTTCTTGTAATATTGGTCTTACTTTTAAGAACTTATACTATTTCGTAGTGATAGGACCTCAAAGTGCAAAATTCAAGAAGAAAGTGATACATTTTTATCCCTTGAATCTTATTTATGGAGCCATAATGCAAATAAAGACACAAACATACATCACTTACTAAACATTTTAAATGACTATTAATTAAATAATTGATATATATATTTGATTATCTTATTCTTCTTATAATAAACTTATAATGGGATAAGAAAATTAACTATGCATAGCCTAATGCGTGATGAACTCAACCTAGAATTATTTTCACATTAAATGTATTCAAGATTAGTTTCAAGTTTTGTTATCCCAATGGTTAGCTCAGTTGGAAATAGTAATTATATAAAACAAGTTTATAGAGAAATTTTTTAAAATTAGGCTTTAGGAAAAGGAAGGGGCCAATCTACTAGTGTTTTTAATAAAGTTTTCATTTAGACCTCTCCTTCTCAAACCTCATGTTTTTCCTCTTCATTTTAAAAGAATTTTCATCTCTTTTATGCTCGTTGAACAGCTTCGCAATCAAATTTTCTCTCATAATACTGTCAGCGCGCTGATATCTCGGTTTAAATTTTTAGGTGTGGTTTTAATTTAATTTAATTATATATATATATATATATATATATATTTGATTTTTTAAAAAACTAGTATTATTTTTTTAAAAAAAATTTGAGAAAGGTAATATTTTTATTTTGAAAATACGAGACCAAACCGATCTCATATAGACAATAGTTTAAATAAACGAGCACGACACCACAGACAATATGTCTACCTTGAAGGATACATACACCACTTGCTGGTGATGCTAAATTAAATAAACTACAAAATTTATGACAACTGTCTGGTCTGCGGACCATTTATATAAGCCTACAAGCTCCTTTATCTAATATAGAAGATTAGATAGAGTTTATATTACATGAGTTTTTAAAACTCTCTATAGAGGCAAGCTCTTACAGTCAATTACATCTTAAATGACAAAAGTCACTTAAAAAAACTCTTGATTTAGATCAGAAAATATTGTCTCTAAGAATTTAAAAGGATAGGACTTTACAAAGATCAAACCAAGGAGTATCAAATGGGAGAGGCTCAAATTTGAAACATTTATTATGGAATCTAAAGGAAGAAGAACTAGGGGTTGTCACAGATCTTGAGGAGTACCTCAATGACTTCCCAAGTTATCCTAAGGTTTGACTTCAATTTTGGGAGAAAATTATTGAGGTGTTCATCCTGTCAATTTTATTAGTTATGACTTATTTTTATGTGCGACAGTCACACAAATAGCCTTAGAGTGTGAGGATTTAGGTTGTGAAGAAGAATAACCGTGGAATACTAAAATGAGTTAGGGTTTATATTGCACAACATGATCGTGCAAAGGCCTAAAGATAAAATTGAGGATTTATGTCGCACTAGACGGACAACCTCGAAGTCCTATGATTTGTTCTTTAATTCTAAGGAAGGATATGCTGTTGTAGATTATTGTTGTAGAAGGCCGCCCACAGAGTTAGCTCCAAACTCCTCGACGAAATAGTAGTCATAAAGTCTAAAGATTTAAGGTTTAAATGACAAGTTTAAGTCCAATCATTACGAGAGGGTTAAAGTTGATTAGAGCGGCACCAGTTAGGATTCCACGGTTCCCGCGTTCCGGTACCACTATTTTCATTTGAATTTACTTGGTTTAAACGAGTGTTGACCTCATTTTTAGTGAGGTTTAGTTTACTCTTAGGATTTAGGGTCTAGTCTTAGGATTCTTCTTTCGACTATCTTAGATCCTTAGAAATGGGACCCACCTCATTTTAGAAATCCAAACTGTTTCTATACTCTTTTGAATTTTCACATGCGGTTCTTGACTTCTAGTATGTAGGAGGTTGAAACTAACATGAGTGAACTCAAAATGAGTTTCTATGGGATCATTAAGCCCTAAGGTTGTCTCTTGCACAATTTGTACATTCGTGCGCACAAACTTCGCGATTCATTCAGTCGACATGTTCGATTACTATAATTCAAATTGTTTGCACCGTTATTCGTCGAAAACTTAAATGAATTTTTGAAATGATCGACCGCAAACCAAAATTTTGATAAAAAATGAATTTGACGCGTTTTTAAACTCGATCGTCGACGAGGTTGTCTGAACGATCCCAGATGACAAAACAGACAGAGCCGATGCGTCCGGAATGTCGAAATCACTTAGGGGGACATCCATTTTTCTGGGACGCCACACACGAATAAATTGCACAAAATTTGACACTTTTTGAATAAAAATTTTTTTTTAAAAAAAAAATTCTTAAAGCCCTAAATCCCGAAATCCATGGCTCACGCTTCGCCTCCCTCTCCCTCGAAAAAATATTACCTCAGGAGTACTGATGCATCAGTACTCCTGAGGTAATATTTTTTCCTCTCCCTCTCCCTCTCCCTCTCCCGTTCGCACGTCTCGCTCCCCCCTTCCTCTTCGATCGCGAGCCCTAGCCGAAACCCCTCTCCGATCGCGAAGCTTCGACCCGAGGTCCCTCCTCGTACGCCTGCCGCGCTGCGAAACTCTGTCGCGCTTTGGCTTTCCCCGCCACGCTCCCTGCTCCGCGATTCTTGTCGCCACGCGCGAGGTTTGTCGCTTCTATTGTCTCGCTCACCTGGGTATTCTTCCTCCCCCCTCTTTTGCTTTGGGTTGACCGAATTTTACTTTAGTGGGGAGGTGCTGCCATTTTTGTGTCTCGTTTCTTCATTCTGTGTGTGCGTATTTGAGGCATTGTGAAGGCTTTGCCTTCTCTTGGGTAAAGCTTGAAGGAGAAGGAAGGCTGAAACATCTTGGGGGAAGGTGAGGAGCTGTCGGGTTGCTCCAAAGTGTGCTCTTGCTTTCTTTGTGTACTCTACATTGAGTGGTAATTTCTT
>JXCR01142248.1:29098-43973 GCA_002079205.1 Phalaenopsis hybrid cultivar
ATACTCAACCAAATCTCTTTGGGGTTATTTCTATAGACGCGGCTAGGCTTGGAGAACATATCCATATAGTTAATTAAGTCTTAAATCGAGTCTATGAGCATGGAGAATTAAAATAGGCTTGATTTAAGGGGAGAGTTAAATACCTTTGCCCAAGAGGTTTGGCCTCAATTGCGTGCTTCCAAAAGTTTGAGTTGAGTCCAAAGAGCTCCTAGATGAAGCCTTGGGCAGTGGTGAATTGCCTAGACCCAAATTCGATCAAGGCCGTTTTTGGGTGTTGATCAAAGTCTATGTTAAGGTGGTCTGGTGATGGGGCTTTTATGGGGGATCTTCTTCTGTCGGTCAGGGGATGGTGTGGGTGCAATTAATTTGATTTTGGTGCATTGTGGAGCTATGGGGGATTATGTCATGGTTTGGGCTAATTTTTTAGCTCTAAAATTGAGCTCAGGAAGTGGGTTTGAGGGCTGAAAGATGGAGGGCTTGAACTCAAGAGGACTTGAAGAAGCTCTAGGAAAAAATTTTCAAGGTTTCCCTAAGAAATTTCAACAACTCCTCCCTTGTCAGTGGAGGGTGAGTTTAAATAGAGGAGCTTGGAGGCTGCAATTAGGCTAACCAGTGGGTGGCTTTGGTTGTTTAGGTGGAGGGAAGAAAGGGGAAAAAAATCCAATTGGAGTGAGCTGGCTTGGTTGGGTGTAATTTTGAGTTTAACTCCTTGTTCTTCCTTGGTGATGGTGTTTTCCGGAAGCCAAGGTGGCTGGCTGGTCAGGGCAGGTCACCATTTGGTCAGGGAGATCAGGGCTTGGTTTTGGTGAAGTCAATTGGGGTTGTCCATGTGTAAAGATCTTGGATTAAAGGGGAATGGGGGTGAACCTATTTTTGGGTGAATTTGGGTTAAAGCATGGATTTGGGTTAGGCTCACCCATCAAGGTTGGTTTGGGCTGAAGATGAGATCATTTGACTTAGCTTAACTTTTGAGGAGAGGTCCCTATCCAAAGGATTTGTCTAAGCATGGGTTAGAGTGTATCATTGAGAGGGTTAAAAACTTTTTAAAGGAGCTTAAAAGTGGCTCCTCCTTTTGCCATTAATAGCTTAGTGAGGTGGTAAAGGCTCATATGGCTCACCTATGGCTTGGGTATAGCTTCATGGTTTGTCCTTAGCTTGGTCNAGCTTAGCTTAATTAGTGAGGAGAGGTCCCTATCCAAAGAATTTGTCTAAGCATGGGTTAGAGTGTATCATTGAGAGGGTTAAAAACTTTTTAAGGGAGCTTAAAAGTGGCTCCTCCTTTTGCCATTAATAGCTTGGTGAGGTGGNGCTTAGCTTAATTAGTGAGGAGAGGTCCCTATCCAAAGGATTTGTCTAAGCATGGGTTAGAGTGTATCATTAAGAGGGTTAAAAACTTTTTAAGGGAGCTTAAAAGTGGCTCCCCCTTTTGCCATTAATAGCTTGGTGAGGTGGTAAAGGCTCATATGGCTCACCTATGGCTTGGGTATAGCTTCATGGTTTGTCTTTAGCTTGGTCAATTTGCATGAGAAGGGATTTTTGAATTTATGGGGTATTTTTGTGGAGTTTTTCATGAGGCTTCATTTGGAATAATTTTGGCATGAATTGTAAACTTAGAGAATGAGTTTGATTTAATGGATCATGAGGAGAAAAATTGTCATGTGGGCTTCTAATTGAACTTTGAGCTTTTGAAATTAATTTTAAAATTGAGGGTGAATTTGGAATAAAAATTAGTTTAATTAAATGTTTAATTTGGTGTAGGGAGACTTTATCAAGAGTTTTGAAAGGATTTTAAGTGATTTTGAATTGAATTGGAAGGCGATTTGGTGGAATTAGGACATAGAGTCAATTTGGGGATTTTGGGTTAGACTTCGGTTTAAGTGAAATTGAGCTTGAAATTGGGTCAAATTGAGTTTTTATTTGGTTTCAATTGGTGTAAGGGATGTTGAATTTTGGTTTGAAATTGAAATTCAGAATGACTGGGATCAATTAGCTTGACATTGGGGCTAATTTGGGGAAATTTGGGCATTTAAGGGCAATTTGGGGCTTTTGGTCAAAATGGGTCAAATTGGGTCAATGTGATGGTTCAAAATTGAAATTNGATTAAATGTTCAATTTGGTGTAGGGAGACGTTATCAAGAGTTTTGAAAGGATTTCAAGTGATTTTGAATTGAATTGGAAGGCAATTTGGTGGAATTATGACATAGAGTCAATTTGGGGATTTTGGGTTAGACTTCGGTTTGAGTGAAATTGAGCTTGCAATTGGGTCAAATTGAGTTTGTATTTGGTTTCAATTGGTGTAAGGGATGTTGAATTTTGCTTTGAAATTGAAATTCGGAATGATTGGGATCAATTGGCTTGACATTGGGGCTAATTTGGGGAAATTGGGCTTTTAAGGGCAATTTGGGGCTTTTGGTCAAAATGGGTCAAATTGGGTCAATGTGATGGTTCAAAATTGAAATTGAGAATATTTGGTATGACTTTGAAATTTTTGGAAGTTTTTGGAATTTTTGAGTCTTGAGGGGCATTTTGGTAATTTTTGGTAATTTTGTGGTACTTTGGAAATTTGATGATTTTGGTCAATTTGGGTAGTGGGGAATGGTTTGAATTGGCTTTTGGACAAATTTGGGTGTTTTGGGCAATTTTGGGAATTTTGGCAAAAATTAGGGTTGTAGGGGTATTTTGGTAATTTTAATGGGAGTTTGGGTTAGGATGGGCAAGTAAGCCATGAAGTCATGTCAAACTAATAGGAGTCGTATGAGGATTNTAATTTGGGTAGTGGGGAATGGTTTGAAATGGCTTTTGGAAAAATTTGGGTGTTTTGGGCAATTTTGGGAATTTTGGCAAAAATTAGGCTTGTAGGGGTATTCTGGTAATTTTGATGGGAGTTTGGGTTAGGATGGGCAAGTAAGCCATGAAGTCATGTCAAACTAATAGGAGTCGTATGAGGATTCATTTTTGATGTTCAATATGCTGGTCCTAACCTTCTTAGCCAAGGGCTAGGGTTTGAGTCCACCCATATGAGCTTTCCAAAAGGAGTCAGAAGACCAAATTAAGTGCAAGTGGTATTAAGGTTTGGAGGGTGTGAGAAAGTGTAGTGTGTGCAAGCTAGCCTAACTAAGACCAGACCATTCAGGGTTAGTCCTAATGCTTGACCATCCTATGGGAAACTCCTCTTGAGCTCTCTCATAATGAGTCCACCTACTATGTGCTACAGGTTAGGACCAACATGTGAAACTTCAAGTTGAGCAAAGAAAAGTTTAGAATTTCTAATGGTGAGGGTTCCTTTTCTAGTCCTCTAGGANGGAAAATTTCAAAAAGGGGTTAGGACAACTCCTAATCACTTGAAATTTTTATATGAGCTAGCCCTAGACTAGAAAGTCCTTTGNCTTGGTTTAAGGGGAGAGTTAAATACCTTTGCCCAAGAGGTGTAGCCTCAATTGCGTGCTTCCAAAAGTTTGAGTTTAGTCCAGAGAGCTCCTAGATGAAGCCTTGGGCAGTGGTGAATTGCCTAGACCCAAATTTGATCAAGGCCGTGGGTGTTGATCAAAGTCTATGTTAAGGTGGCCTGGTGATGGGGCTTTTATGGGGGATCTTCTTCTGTCGGTCAGGGGATGATGTGGGTGCAATTAATTTGATTTTGGTGCATTGTGGAGCTATGGGGGATTATGTCATGGTTTGGTCTAATTTTTTAGCTCTAAAATTGAGCTCAGGAAGTGGGTTTGGGGGCTGAAAGATGGAGGGCTTGAACTCAAGAGGACTTGAAGAAGCTCTAGGAAAAATTTTTTAGGGTTTCCCTAAGAAATTTCAACAACTCCTCCCTTGTCAGTGGAGGGTGAGTTTAAATAGAGGAACTTGGAGGCTGCAATTGGGCTAACCAGTGGGTGGCTTTGGTTCTTTAGGTGGAGGGAAGAAAGGGGAAAAAATCCAATTGGAGTGAGTTGGCTTGGTTGGGTGTAATTTTGAGTTTAACTCCTTGTTCTTCCTTGGTGATGGTGTTTTCCGGAAGCCAAGGTGGCTGGCTGGTCAGGGCAGGTCACCATTTGGTCAGGGAGATCAGGGCTTGGTTTTGGTGAAGTTAATTGGGGTTGTCCATGTGTAAAGATCTTGGATTAAAGGGGAATGGGGGTGAACCTATTTTTGGGTCAATTTGGGTCAAAGCATGGATTTGGGTTAGGCTCACCCATCAAGGTTGGTTTGGGCTGAAGATGAGATCATTTAGCTTAGCTTAATTAGTGAGGAGAGGTCCCTATCCAAAGAATTTGTCTAAGCATGGGTTAGAGTGTATCATTGAGAGGGTTAAAAACTTTTTAAGGGAGCTTAAAAGTGGCTCCTCCTTTTGCCATTAATAGCTTGGTGAGGTGGTAAAGGCTCATATGGCTCACCTATGGCTTGGGTATAGCTTCATGGTTTGTCCTTAGCTTGGTCAATTTGCATGAGAAGGGATTTTTGAATTTATGGGGTATTTTTGTGGAGTTTTTCATGAGGCTTCATTTGGAATAATTTTGGCATGAATTGGAAACTTAGAGAATGAGTTTGATTTAATGGATCATGAGGAGAAAAATTGTCATGTGGGCTTCTAATTGAACTTTGAGCTTTTGAAATTAATTTTAAAATTGAGGGTGAATTTGGACTAAAATTTAGTTTAATTAAATGTTTAATTTGGTGTAGGGAGACGTTATCAAGAGTTTTGAAAGGATTTTAAGTGATTTTGAATTGAATTGGAAGGCAATTTGGTGGAATTAGGACATAGAGTCAATTTGGGGATTTTGGGTTAAACTTCGGTTTGAGTGAAATTGAGCTTGCAATTGGGTCAAATTGAGTTTGTATTTGATTTCAATTGGTGTAAGGGATGTTGAATTTTGGTTTGAAATTCGGAATGATTGGGATCAATTGGCTTGACATTGGGGCTAATTTGGGGAAATTGGCCCTTTAAGGGCAATTTGGGGCTTTTGGTCAAAATGGGTCAATGTGATGGTTCAAAATTGAAATTGAGAATATTTGGGATGACTTTGAAATTTTTGGGAGTTTTTGGAATTTTTGAGTCTTGAGGGGCATTTTGGTAATTTTTGGTAATTTTGTGGTACTTTGGAAATTTGATGATTTTGGTCAATTTGGGTAGTGGGGAATGGTTTGAATTGGCTTTTGGACAAATTTGGGTGTTTTGGGCAATTTTGGGAATTTTGGCAAAAATTAGGGTTGTAGGGGTATTCTGGTAATTTTGATGGGAGTTTGGGTTAGGATGGGCAAGTAAGCCATGAAGTCATGTCAAACTAATAGGAGTCGTATGAGGATTCATTTTTGATGTTCAATATGCTGGTCCTAACCTTCTTAGCCAAGGGCTAGGGTTTGAGTCCACCCATATGAGCTTTCCAAAAGGAGTCAGAAGACCAAATTAAGTGCAAGTGGTATTAAGGTTTGGAGGGTGTGAGAAAGTGTAGTGTGTGCAAGCTAGCCTAACTAAGACCAGACCATTCAGGGTTAGTCCTAATGCTTGACCATCCTATGGGAAACTCCTCTTGAGCTCTCTCATAATGAGTCCACCTACTATGTGCTACAGGTTAGGACCAACATGTGAAACTTCAAGTTGAGCAAAGAAAAGTTTAGAATTTCTAATGGTGAGGGTTCCTTTTCTAGTCCTCTAGGAATAGTCAACAGGAAAGTCCTATGGCTAGACCCTAGGCTACTAAGGAGGAAACTAGACCTCAACCAAAAGTGAGGTCAACTATAACAACACTTTTGTCTAATATTCACCAATGCATACATCTAAGGATCACAATGTGGCCATAAGCCAAGAAGCAAATTTGTAGTTAGAGGCGAAAATGTATGCAATATCAGATTATATGCGTCAGGTTCAACCAAAATTCAAACCGTGGCTCTATTTTTAACTTAAACTATATTAGCTAACATTTACTTGTTTTTTGCAACAGGAACATGTCACACTGAACTGCTGATGCATTTCATTACTGAGATCTACGACAACTGAGAGATAAAATGTTGATACATGCTTTGCAAGATGGAGAATGAGGATGCAATTTTGAGCTATTATGGAATCATAGTCCAGTAAATAGCGAAAAGAGTGTTCTTCATCGTGAGTGTGTGTGCCTCATAAAAATCTCATGAGGCAGGCGTTAACTTGGCAGTGGAAAAATTTGTGGATATTGTGAAAGATGAACTTAAGAAGGTTAAATGAACCTAAGTGACATAGAACCCGAGTCTTACACTCCAAAACTAACACAAATAATTGATGAAGAAATCCAATATGGTCTTTCTCGAATAGTAAATTTTATTTCCCATAATGAAATCTCAAACACTAAATCAATACAGGTGAACCGTTTGATACATGCTTTGTAAGATGGAGATGTAATTTTTCTTTTTTCAAAGCATGCATTTAAGGGTTTACCCGTATTAATGTGGTATTTGAGATTTCATTATCGGAACTGGAATTTACCATTTGAGAAAGACCATGTTGGATTTCTGCATCAATTATCTGTGTTAGTTCTGTAGTGTAAGACTCAGGTTCTGGGTCACTTGAGTTGCATTTAACCTTCTTAAGTTTATCTTTCGCAATATCCCATAAATTTTTCTAATGTCTGGTTAACAAATGCCTCATGAGATTTTTATGAGGCCCAAAAGCTCACTACGAAGAACACTGTTTTCGCTATTTACTGAACTACGTTTCCATAATAACTCAAATTTGCATCCACATTCTCCTTGTAAAGCATGTATCAACGATTTACCAGTATCTTTGTATTTGTTGATATTTTTTATTGGAAATGAATTATTTTTGTATATATCAGACACTGAACACCCTTAATGTCAAAATCACAAAATTTAAGTCATTTCATAGTGGACTCTCGGATTTTTATGTAATATATGCATTGGTTTTTATGAGCTGATGAATGTAAAGGCATGTTTAAAATATGTAATATTTTTCCAATAAGATTACTGGATGTTGTGTTATATTTGTTCTGGATCTCTTAAAAATTTTTTGATAAACATATTTGATATGGAGTATCTATTAATAAGCCCTCAATAATCTTATAATATGCCTGTAACATGCCCGCAATGAAACAAAAATAAGCCCAAACTAATCCCGCAAAAATCCCACAATAAGCCCGTAATAAGGAAACAATAAGTCGGAATTAATCCCACAAACATCGCACAATATGCCAGCAATAAGCTCGAACTAATCCCGCAAAAATCCCACAATAAGGCTGCAATAAGCCAACAATAAGCCCGAACTAATCCCGAAAAAATTCCACTATAAGGCCGCAATAAGCTCGAACTAAACCCGCAAAACTCCCGTAAGAAGACCGCAAAAAGGCGCAATAACGCCACAATAAGCCTGCAATAATCCCATATTAATCTAGAAATAATTCAGCAATAAAGCCACAATAAGCCATCAATAAGCCCGCAATAATCCCACAATAAGCCCAAAATAGTCCCACAATATTCTCGCAATAAGCCCTTTATAATCCCGCAATAAGCTCGCAATATTCCCGCAATATTCCCGCAATAAGCTCGCAATATTCCTGAAATTGCAAATATTCCCGCAAATTGTGTTATCCTAAAGGCCCACAACTTTTTAAATTAATGACAATATCACAAAAAAAATGTTATGATTAGATTTGTAGTTTTTTCAATGCAATTTTACACATTTCATATGCAATTTCAGCTCTGAAAGATGGCATATGATCCTGTCATCCAAGATGATCCTTCCAATCAGTTGTGTGTACTTGTACAAGTGTTTTGATGTATTTTCTTATGAACACACCACAATCAACACTATTTATTTGGGTCGTTTTTTCCTTTCATCATAGATATTAGCAATTTCAGCAGGTTACTCCTAACCCCCCCACCCCCCACGCGCATATTGTTGTGTTCGCTTGACATTGTAACTCTATCACTCTGCTCTCTAAGCTATTTAAACGGCTATTCACAAAGGATTGAAAATTTAAAAGAAATTGTTGTTGATATAATAATAAATGGTATATTTCATCAAATCCAATATTTCTGTCCATTTGGGAGTGTCTTCATTGTGGGATGTTGTGATGTGAAACAAAAGGTTTATCATCAAAATGACTGGGTGACTGTGCAATGGAGTGTGCTTCCCACTGTGGGAGTCCGTTCATATGACTGGGTGGTCCTTCAACTGGAAGGGCCAGTAAATGGTGCTCATCATCTTTTATATCCTGGAAAAAATCAAAAACCTGCAAAGCATATCGGATAAATGATGTCAACATAAAACTAAGATGACATTGTCAATGATATAAATCACTTACCTGTGCAGTTTAGCCTTGTGAAGGCTGTATGAACATGTGATGGGCTCCAGCCTAAGCGTGTTGGCCTCCTTAGCATTTGAGGTTTTGTCTCAGGAGTCATGGGGATGACCAATGTTGTTCACGCATAAAACCATAGATATAATTAAAGACAGTTATTTCACTACATGACATGTTAAAGATACACATGGAAACTTCTGTGTAGGTACAGAACACCTACCATTATGAGGAAAAAAAATCATTCATGTATCCTAGCAGTTAGTTCCTTTTAATTTTAATGCAGCAGAAATTGATTTGCTCAATGAGAAATTCACATAGTGTAGCAATCCAATTAAAATTGAGAAATTCAGGTATATTCTCGCAGATTGAGTAAAGAACAATTGCCACACATAAATTTCTTGTCGAAAAAAAATAAATTTGGCAACATAAACTTAATAAATTGATTATTAAATGGAGTAGTGGTCTCCCCTAATAAATTTGGCAGCATCCACGACACAGGTGGGTAGCTTATTCCATTTAGTCGGTGATCCTCTGTTGAGCATGTCTACGAGTAAGGCAACTTGGTCTGGAACAAATCTTAGGTCATTCCCACCAATGTTGAAAACCATTAAATCATTATCTCATAATTTCAATATGTGCTTAGTCATGATATGATCCTGACGGTATGGAGGGAGTTCAAAAAATTGGTCCATGTTCATTGCTCTCAGTTTACTCTGTGTTTCAGTGGAAATCGTTGGCCGAACCTTATCAAGAACTTCTCTAACTGATGATGGACGACATCTACATTTCAAGGCCTTTGGGTTCAAAAATCTACGTGAATGTGGGCATAATAGAAGCTTAATGGTTCCAATATTGACATAATCAATGCTTAATGTAACCCAACATCCTGTCAATAAGCTAATACTATTTTAGTTATTTTGAAAGTATGTAGGGGTTTTTTTTTTTGTCATCATTTAAGCTAATGCATCACACTGCATTGATTTTAATGGTGGATAGAATACAACAAACAAAGTTACCTTGAAACACTCAGCCGACCCTTATCAGTGGCATTCTCTTTGGACCAGTCTTTCTTCACAATGTGTTCTAGCTTTTCCAACACCATCTTCTTCCGCTTCAAAGAGACAATCTGAATCTCTAGGAGAAATTAAAGGACATAGATGAAAACCCTGGCTCAGAAGTAAAGTCAAAAGCTTTTGCCCAATCCTTACCGTTTCATTCAAAAATATTTTGACAATAGAGACAGTGTCGTTCACGTTGTATGATAATTAAACCAAATAAATTCCTACAAAAACTCCACAGGTACCCTCGTAAAAAACTCTCGCTGAACTTCTGGCAGTATCCCCAAATCAAACTCCCGTAGAACGCTCGTGGTACCCTGTAAGTACTCTCGTAATATTTCCCGCCCTACTCAAAATTTATTCTTCATCGCTACTCTGATTGTACACTAGATAAACTTTCGCAATACTCCCACAGTAACCCTTGCAATACTCCCCTACTACTCTCGCAGTAGCCCACAAAATATTTTCCGCAGTACTCAGAATTTATCCTGCATTTCTAAAACCATACTCCAGATAAACTCCCACAGTATTCCCGCAGTAGCGCTCGAAGTGCCCCCTTAATAAACTCTCGTAGAACCCCTGTAGTATTCTGAATGTACGTTATTAATATTTCTTGGAGTATGCAAAATTAATCCTGTAGTACTCTGGCAGTACTCCCGATAAACTCCTATAGTACTCTCACAGTAGCACCCACATAAACTCCCATAGTACTCTAGACAAACTCCCACAGTATTCTCATAGTAGCCCAAGCAGTACACCATAATAAACTACCATTACTCTCGTAGTACCATGAATGTACTCTCGAAATGTTTTCCATAATACTTAGAATTTATCCAGCATTTCAAAGACCGTACTCCAGATAAACTCCCATAGTATTGCCACAGTAGCATTTGGAGTACCCCTGTAAAAAAACTCCTGCGGTACCGCTCACAGTACTCATGAAGTAGCTGTTGAATTACCCATGTAATAAACTTCCGCAAAACCCCTCAAGTACTCTGAAAGTACTCTTCTAATATTTCTCGCAGTATTCAGAATTAATCCCGCCTACTCCTGCAGTACTCCTGATAAAATTTTGCAAGACACCCGCAGTAGCACCCGCATAAACTCTCACAATACTCTCGCAGTTGCCCCTGACAGTAATCTCGTTATTCTCGCAGTACTCGCGCAGAAACGTGGCATTTTTATGTGTTATTTCTGGTTTATTACCTGGTTATGTCTATCTTATTTTAATTTACTTCAAAGTTTCTTATTCCTCTTTTTTTTTATTTTACATTGCTTTCAATACTACCTTGGAGATAAACCCGCTATACCCACCCATACTCCAGATTACTAATGAGTTATTTTCAGCTTATTTATAAATTATTCTCTATCTTTCCAAACATTATCTTTTTATGAGTTATCTCTGAGTTATTTTCGGCTTATCTCTATATTATTATAATATACAACGATGGTTATTAAAGGGTAATTATTGTTTCTGCTCATGCTTATCAAAAATTCAATCAGTAAAGTATTCATACTTACAAGTGGTTACAAATTAAACAAATTCAACGTCAAATAACACAAATTCATACAGTANTTCCAAAACCCATTTAGACCCCTAAATTGGACCCAATTTGACCAATTTGATCATTTTGACCAAACCCCCCAAATTGCCTATAAAGGCCCAATTTCCCCAAATTTACCTCAAATGTCCATTAATTTGGTCCCAATTTCCCCAAATTTCAATTCTAAACTCAAATTCACCTTCCATATGACTAATTTAAACCAATTCCAAGCTCAATTGGCCCATGCTTTGAGGCTAATTTTGATCTAGGTCAAACCCCTAATTTTGGCTACATGACTTAATCTCACCAAATTAAACCCGTAGCCTACTCAATTTGCTACAATTTATGCTTAAAACTCTTCATAACACTCCGACACATCAAAATTGACCTTTAATTAGCCTTGGTGAAGCCTCAATTTCATTTAATTTTGACCTAAGTCCAAAAGCCCTAAATTTACCCCAAATTGGTTATACCCCAAAATTCCATCAAATTGATTACCTTAGCCCCAAAATTGGCACCCAATTTATGTTGAAAAATCTTCATTACATTCCTATTGACCATTTTAAATAATTAATTTGGACTTAGCCCAAGACTATCCCAATCTAGCCTCAAGTCTAGCCCAACATGCCCAAAGTGACCAAATCAAAATCCTTCAAATTGAACCCCTAATTGAACCCAAAATAATTTCAATCCTTCACCAAAACTCTTCATTACAATAATTTACACAATGTTGATCAATCATTTGGGCTCAAAGTCATGGCTAGACTAACCCAAACCAAACCTTTGGTCATTTGGACCCAAATTGAACTCATATACCAAAATTGGCCTAACCACCCTAAGGTCACCAAATTTGTGACTCCACAGCCACTAAGCTCTTCCTTTGGACCATCATAAACAACACTAAACCCACCTAAGCACGCTATGGACCAATGGATCCCAAAATTAAGGGATTTTAACCCATTTTTGGACCCAACTTGCAAAGTCTCCTCCATCATTGCTTACCCTTGGGGTAAATTATAATTAAGCCTCCTCTTGGCTCATCTGACTTCCTGGACACCTCCCCTAGCCTTATCGGCTGGCCTGGTGGCCGGAAAACCCTAAAATCGTGAGACACCCCCAAAAATTTAAACCCAATTCAAACCTAGAGGCCACCTCATCCTATTTGAAATTTAGAGCTTCTCTTCCCTCCACCTAAGCATCATTTTGCAGCCCTCAATTGGCAATGACAGCCACCCTAAGCCAATTTTATTTAAACCTCACCTTCATGGCCAATGGAAGGAACTGAAATTTTCTTAAGGAGACTCTGCCAAACTGCCCTCAGAGACTCCCTAAGGCCTTCTCAGTTCATGCCTACCATTTTCCCCACTGAGCTTCACTGTGGAAGCTCAATTTTGAGCTTGAATTTTTGCCAAAAATTAGGACAGATTTCTCCACACCTCTATAGTGAATCAAACTTCAATTAACTGTGCACACACCTTCCCCACAGTGAAAGAAGTTGATTCTCCACAAAAGCCCCTCTCAAACAACCTCTAGTATAGACTTCAATCAACACCTGAAATCGAGCTTAATCAAATTCATACTTAGATCATTCACTAGGGCACAAGGCTTCATCTTGAGGTTCGTTGGGACCAATTGAAGCTACCAAAACCATCTGATTGAGGCCTCCCCTCTCAGACAAAGGTATTGAGCTCCAACCCTAATCCGAGCTTATTTTCACTCTCAATACGTATTTACTGTATTTCATACCGTATAATCTGTATAGATAAGTTCGTCTTGAGTAGATGAAGTTCTAGGAACAAACCCCATGAGATTTGGCTGAGTCTAGAGGGAGATCTTAAGGTTTGAGTGTGGACGGTTCTCGGGTTAGCCTATTTGGGGACAATGACGGGGAGCCGTCCGATCACGTGTTTATCTCATCAACGGGCGAAATCTAGCATGATGAACTCTTAATACGAGAACTGCGGGACGCGTGACATGTTAGGGTGGAAAGCGCAGCGAATGGCAGCGCGCCACATCACTGTTCGGAGCTGCCTAGGATGAGGCGGCGCCGCTCGTTTAAATAGAAAAATAGGGATTTAAATAATTCATAAAATGATCCTTAACTTCAAAAATTCATATCTTCGTGTAGAAAAATCACAAAAATAAAATAAAAATATCATAGTACTCAGGGAACAGAGGAGAACAATGTGGAAATGGTTTGAAGTTAATTTGATGCATATTTTATTTTTAATTAATTAAACACTGCTTTGAGTCTTTTAAATCTCCATGCATGTAGACATTTCACCATGGTTTGATATTTTGGCATGTTGTTGTCTCTGTCATGGAGAATATTATCTGATTTTTTCAAAGGCAGAAGATCTCTAGACAGAGATCCATATTTTTCAAGTTTATGTTTATTATTTGCATAAATTAATCATGATAATTAGCATGTTGCTTAGAAAAATTTAAGAAAACTTTGGAAGTTTTTTTGTGACTAGAGAACCCTTTGAAAAATATTTCATGGGCTAAGTCATTAAGAATACACTTTACTTTCACCAAATCCTAAAACACAAAGAAAATTAATTTCAAAAATATAAACATCTAAATGACTTTGTTTTTAATCTCTACTGTAATTTGAAGTTCAGAGAACTCCCCATAAAAATTTTAAAACATTTAGAGCTCATTTAATAACTTAAATTGATTTTTTAAGTTGAATGGAATTTTTGGTACTAAAATGAATTTTTATATTTAAAACATAACTCAAAAAATTATAAAAATTGGTTTTTGGAGCTCTCTATGATCAGATTAATTTTATAAAAAATAAATTTGTAATTAAAATAAAAACTTCATTTGTAAACCTATTTTTAATTTAAATAATTGAAAATTAATAAAAATCACAAAATTGATAAAATTCATGAAAATGTTCTAAATTATTTCCTAAGCACTTAGGAGTAATTGAAATATTTTTCCTAATTTTCTAAGTGAAGATATTGAATTTTAAAGCTAAAAATAAATTTTAAAGGCTAAAAATGATTTTTCCTTAATCTTTCATTTAAAAAATTCTCATAATTCAAAGACAAATCTGAAAAATGTGAAATTTGTTTTTCTAGGTTCCTTGACCTTAGGGAGATTTAATGAAAATGTAAAACTTAATTTTCGACATTTAAAATATTTTATAATCAATAAATACTACAGAATTTAAAATAATTCTAATAATTCAAATAAAACTAAAAAAATCATGAACTTTATTCCAACTGGTTCTCTAGTCTAGGTCTATCATCAGTAAAAATTTTAAGTGATTAGGCTTTGCCTTGGTCAAGTTATGGAATTTCCTTTGAAAAATCCTATTTTTGCATAAACATAAATATGTAAATTAAATTTAAATTTGAAAAATCATATTTTTTCCTCTGATGTCTTAATTAACAAATGAGTAAGGTGAGATAAAAATTCCAAAGTCATTTGAATTAAATTTGATAAATTATGAAGTGATAGAGCCTTAGGGGCAAAATGTAATTTTTGAAGTTTTACCTTGATTAACCCTTAGGCTTAACTCAAGAAAGAAAAATGGGCAACCTTTGATCTTAATTAACATATTTGGATGATTGAAACATAAGGGATTAATTGATAGAAACCAATTTCACTATTTTTTCTAATTAAAGGAAAAATGTGTAAATTCCTTGAATTATTAAACTTTGAGAGTCTATTAAATTAAATGATCTTAGACTTAGGGGTATGGTTTCTGGAAGTTGATAACTCACTAATTTAATACCCCCATTTTGATGATCAAATGACACTAAAAAATTTTGATAATAATTCATGATCACTTAAAATTCAATTTCTTTAAAAAAATCATTATTAAGACATTCAACAAGGTCTTAAGGGCTTAGTAGTGACCTAAGCTAAATCAAATTTGGTTAAATGAGGATTAGAAGAGTGATGCAACTAAAAATTGAACACTACAAGCCCAAGTTAAAACTAAAAATTGGCGAAGTGTCTTAATAAAACTAACTTGCCC
>JXCR01142248.1:52326-71149 GCA_002079205.1 Phalaenopsis hybrid cultivar
ATATATATATATATATATATATAACTAATTCTTATGATAAGAAACACTTTTTACATAAAAAAAACATATATATTGAAAATAGGAAGATTCCATTTGAGCATCTTTCATTGCTCTGCTTCTAATAAAATAATCATAATTCTGTTTTCTTTTTAATTAAAAATCCTAATTTTAATTTGAAGTTTGCTGTTGGTGGAGCCTCAATAAAAGGTTCTGACTGTAGTATGGTAGCATCACTACAACTCCATTTTCTCTCGTGTAGTAAGCTTGATTCGCCATTCTCTATTTCACGCACTCTTCAAGTTCTCCTACCACAATGAGGCAATCTTAGTCAGCTTGATAGCAGCAAATTTCACTTTTTTACCATCTAACACATCCTTATATTCAAAATCTCTCTTGACTGTCTACAGCCACTATATAAAGTCATCTGGATTCATTGTCCTCTTGAAATCTAGTATATCTACTTCCACTCTTAAATCTTTGTATTCTCCAATAGATACTTCTTCTCTCAGCCTCCGCTGATAATGTATCCCAAATCATTGTGACATCTTTTCCTCTACTGAAATCATCCTACGGAAGGGATTCAAGTGTTCCTCTCCTTCTCTCTCTCTATCATATTCTCAAAACGAGATACAATTAGAACACCACTCGCCCTTAGATACATCACTGAAAGGGAAAACTTGGAGGCATTGATGATTGTCCCAATAGAAAATTCACGCAAAACTTATTTAAAACGAGAAACAAGACACTTATAGGTAATTTAGGCGACAATCCCACAGTAAGGAAGAATCAATCGACCCCTCTGGTTCACTGGACTGAACCGGCACACGCAAGGCATGGCGAAATGACTCCCTTCGATTCTTTACCATCTCACAACCCATAGGAGTGGGAATTGCACATCCCGCATATACATGGGAGATGCCCTGGATCACTTGTTAAAAAGCTTATATGAACTGAGAACCATGTTTGGAGAGAAGATGAGCAATTACTTGTACAAATCCATCATAGTATTGGACTTTGGGAGCAATGACCAAATCAAATATTATCTTCTCCCGTATCTTTATCCATCCAATTATAACTACACGGCTAAGCAGTTTGCCAATCTCCTCATCAATACAAACACAAGTTACTCAGTTTAACCTTACAAAAAACTACTTGTATTGGGAAGGCACTTCATAGCTTAGGCTTGAAAAAATCCTTGTTAGCAGTAGTCAGATACATAGAAAACAAAACAAACTTACCTTCACCAGATATTACAATCAGGAATGCACATTCGTGTCCAAACTCATAAGCGTTACAGAATCAACGGAAATGCACAAGAGGGTGTCATTTTCATATACAGAGAAGACATGAGAAATGTGAGGCAGGAGGATTTGGAAGCCAGAGCCAGGCTACACTGCATCAAATAATCACATCCAGACTTGAACGACAAAACAGGCATCGAACCCAGAAAGAAAAAGATGAAGTGATTTATCTCATGGGTAACATATGAACCTGTGACAAAATAAACTACAATAGCTGAAGTGATGTTATAAATTTTTGGGTGGATTGTACAAAACTGCATCTCGGTTCATTGTCACTGCAAATTAAACAAGCAAATAGAGAATGATTTTACTTTGATAATGCAGGCAAACACCATAGGAATGGTAATAAGGGACTGAAAGAATGAAAAGAGTAAAAGAAGATTTCAGTACTAGCTTACATCCCCAATAACTCCAAGTCCAACTTCCTTCACACCGGCTTTCCTTCCACAGCCCATAAGGTCCCATCCATGACCGAAACCGAAAGAAAGCTTCAAACTAGAGATAAGCCATGGAAAGCTGCCTCCTCATATTCCTCTCCAAAACAATCTTCTAAACAGACATGGAGAAAGAGGTTAAGGGAAATACCTTTTCCATCTTTCCTAACAAGTCATAGTTGCCTCCCTTCTCCTTTTTCTGTATTCTTCTAATTCTTCTCCTCCTCTTAAATACTCTTATCAGTTATCATACATCTTAAACTCTTCACTTGATCTGACCTAACAAGACAAAACTAGCCACCATAAATTAACAAAATTAACCATCAAATTAATAATCAACATCGATCAATCCATGTTTGTCTTTCCCTTATTGGTTCCACCGGCCGCAACCTCCTTGCCTTCCCTTCCCAGTGCCAGCTCTGCTGGCCAGCAAAAATGCTACCTCACAGGCACCCATGATTCAGGACCTAGCAAGTCAGAAATGTTGAGATTTTTGAAATATCTGCATTAAACCACCATAGATGATATTTTTATGGACTTAACAGAGAAGAAGAGAGGGGAATGACAAAATAAATTTACAGTCATGTCGGCGGCAAATATTGGCGGCATTGATTATCACAGGTGACGCCAAATTAGTTCTAAATTACAGGAGAGGCTTTGGCGAGCAGAATACAGAAACTTTCTGATGATTTAAACTTGATCAAGGTCGCAGGAAAGCATTCGCTAGCACAACAAACAGATTTCAGAGTTTGGGAGAAAGCAAAACCTTTAAGCTGCTAGGAATCGGATCTTGCATGCTGGCAGGAGACAATGAGGAAGAGATTATGAAGGAATTTTTTCTTACTTGTGGTTTCCATGAGCTGGAGGAGTTCAGACAGAGTTGTAGCTACTATGTTGATTTGACTTTGGAAAGGAAATGGAGAAGAGCAGCACACCAACTTCATCTTCGTACTCCTGCACTTCTCAGATCTGGTACCTTAGGAGAAGATTTTACGAGAAAAGGCTTCCGCGAGAAATGATTTCACAAGAAGCTTTCGTGGGGTTGGAGTTGCAAAGACAGGGTAATCACGGGAGAGCACACATCTCGTATTCAACGTGTTTGAAATCCGCTCAAATCAAGCAAGTTTGAAAATCACTGAGAAAAATAGCTTTAATGGATTCGAAAATCTTGGAATATTGCAGCGCATTCAATATGCTTTCAGCCAAACAGAATAAACAAAATACAAGTTTTCCAAATACAATAGAATTAATATTAAACCAACCAAACAACCCCTTCTTAAATTTCAAAAGGTGCCTAAAAAAAGTGCCAGTAAAATCTCATCTAAAGACAAACCATTAAACTGATCTGCATTTAAGAAAACAGCTTAAAATAAGAAACTCATTCCAAGTTCAATTTGGCACTCTTAAGCAACAGAAAGATCAACCAGCAAATCAACCATTGCTTAGCTTGCGCTCCCCAAACCCAACACAGGTGCAAATTGTTGACTCCTCCGCAGCTGTTATAATGGTCCCCAAGGGCAGAAACAATCCGTTTTCTTAATAGCAGGCAAAATTTCAAGTATTCATTAATATATTAATTAAATAATAAACAAATTTAATAATTATTATTATTAAATGAATATATATATATATATATATATATAATTAGTGTTTCCAAAAAAAGAATCAATAAATAATAAAATAATATTATCAAATTTATGAAAGGTAAATATTAATAGATAAGAATGTAAAATTTTACAACACTACATATAGAAAAGTGGTTGAGTTGTGTAATTTTTTATGATGATTGGAAGAATCATAAATTGAGAGTGGGCAAATGCTCACCCCCTCACTATAAGGTGTTTCCACCCATGATTGACCCCCACATAGTTTCAAAAATCTAGACAAAGCTCAATATAAAACAAACAATTCTCTGTAGTAAATATCGGCCAAAAAATTATGGAGCATTCCAGTGGGAGCAGAGTGGCACTTCAACAGAAAATCTACAGCAAGCCAGCATCTTTGAGAGCTTTTTCAAAAGCTTCATCGCTTTGCCAATCTTCTACCTGGAAAGTGCAGCAGAAGTTAACAGCAGAGAAAAACATAGGTAAGTGCAGTTCAATGGACACAAAGCGTGTCAAGAAACAAAAAATATTACCTCGGGTATAATGTGATTAAAATGGCGCTCAATCTTCTGTACAAGCATCCGATCCCTATCTGAGCACAGCAAGTTGAATGCAGCACCTGTTTCCCAACAATTTAAGATGGCACACTTTCTATAACAAACCAAAGCAAGATGACAACAAAAAACTAATATTGCCACGACAACAACAGATGAAACAATTATTCAAAAGAACAATGGAGTAAAGATAAATATGATAACGTAAAAATCTTAATGCTTTCAAACAAAAACCATATTGTCATGGCCTAAGAAGATCGATCATACAACATACTCCAAGTCCCAATTTTAATAGCTCAAAAAGAAAAAAAGGGAATTTTACATACATATCACACAATTCTTATGTTTTAGATATCTAACACCAAAAGTTTAATATTTACACCCAGACCATCTTGGTGCCGTAAACATATTCATGAATGGGTGCATTTCACTTCTTAAAAGATAATGATTGTGATATTTTTTAGGTGGTGTTGAAGAATAGAGTGATATGCATGTAAATATGAATATTTAGGTGTTAGATAAGTAAATACATAAAGATAAGAATTGTGCGGTATTTATGTAGATGCCCCAGGAAAATATAAGAGCAAAAGACACAAGGGAGCGAGAGCAAGACTAGAAGTCTAATAAAATTTGCGAGTGTGAGCAAGGAGAGCCCAAGGTCAAGTAACTGATGCCTTTAGAGGCTTCAATGGTTTCGGCATGGACGTTTGAGGGAAAAAAAGGAGAAGAAAAACTTGCCTTTCATTTTCTTTCCTCCCTCTTCCTCTCCTCTCATCATCATCAAATTCATCTTTATTGGGTAGATAATTTTCAAGACATGTAATTATTTACTTGTGGTATTTCAAATGATATTTTGATATGTGGTAATTAGCCTCGCAAGTTATCTGTTGCACAAATTACCAGAGAACTCATATACATTAATCTTACTATACAAATATATCCATTACATATACAAACAATGAATTATATTTATAGGTAACTAAGGTTGATCATATTATAATCATT
This sequence comes from Phalaenopsis hybrid cultivar, assembly GCA_002079205.1. NCBI lineage: Eukaryota > Viridiplantae > Streptophyta > Magnoliopsida > Asparagales > Orchidaceae > Phalaenopsis > Phalaenopsis hybrid cultivar. The sequence continues at coordinate 57,225 of JXCR01142248.1, forward strand.
AATAAAATTTTTATAATAATACAAAAAAATCATATAATATGTGCTTTTGTGTATTATAATCTATTATTACGTATTAAGCCCTATGCAATATTTGGCTAGAGCAGAATACATACATACACGTGTACAAAGAGAATGATATATGCCAAATGAATCCTTTATGGAGAATAAATGCAGTTTATGCATGCAAATAAATGTTTTAACATTTGAATGCAATTATCACCTGTTTACAAATAATTTTTTTATTTGATTTTATGAACCCTACCATATGATAATAAACATCATTGATGATTATGAGATCCAAAACTCTATCTTGTACATTAGCCGTTGTATGTTTAAATAAATAAAAAACTATAGGGAAATTTACAGATGTAGCACACAATTCTTACGTTACATATCTCACAACTAAACTTTCATATTTGCATACAGAGCACTTTGGTGCTTCAAAACTATGCATGGAAAGGTGTAATTCACGTGTTATTTTTATGCGATACTAAAGATTTGAGTGTTGCGTGTTTAAGTATGAAAGTTTATGTGGAGATCTCAAAATATATAAGAATTGTGTGATATGAATGTAACAACAAATTTATTATATGTTGCTCGTGATTAAAATTTGACTTACTGATTTTCTTAGCTTTAAATATCAAAATTCATAGGTCAAATTTTAATCATGAGAAATTAAAGGATATTTTGAGACAAATGAAAATTTTAAATGGCATAAGCTTCGTGATTAAGGAAACTATGAGTTACAAATTTTACAGAAAAAAATACTTTTTAAAAAGAATTTTATGTTGAAACGTATAGAATGCAGAATCATAGGAGAACAGCAAGGAGATATGACCAGTTTTATGGCAAAGCCAAACCAAGAGTGGGACGAGTAAGAAAATATAGAATTAAATTAATAAGAAATAAATAAGGAATGCTTCAGGCTGCAGATCATACTTAATCATCAAACTTATACAATATTAAAAGGAATAAATATTAATAAATTAAATTGATATATTATGTGTTAAATTTAAAAGGATATACATGGATCACGTATATATCTTAAACTTACAAAAATACCCTAAACAAAATAAAAATGTACAGAAATATTTACAAACAGTAAAACTAAAAAGCTAATATTTATATCAAATAACAAAATACATATGCTTATCTACGACATATGACATATGATATTAACTTAACCTGCAAATTAATTTCTATGTTAAATTGTCCACTATAAGTTTAAGTTATCTAGTATTTTAATGAGCAATTAGTAATTTGTAATGTTAATCTATAATTTAATTAAATAAGTCATTTTCAAAGATAATTTCTAATAATTTGTTTAATATTTACTAATTTTCCAATAAAATTTTACTAATGATTAGTAAATTATTTTATTCAAGTTTTTTACTAAACATTTGTACCCTAAAAAATTATTATGAAATTAATAAATTTAAGTTAATAACTTATAAATATTTTAAATATTAAATTTTTTAATTTTAAGCAGTGAACGATTAGTGATTCCATATAAATAAAAAATATTATTGAAAACATGATTTTAATGTGTCTTAATTATAAAATTATTGAAACACAAATTAAGTTTGAATTTTCAGAATAAAAATTGAAGTGAAGGAAAATGTATATTTTTTTTGCGTTTAAAAAAACAAAAACAATAATGTGTCCTAATTGTGGTTATGCTCCACTTTAAATTTAATTTATTAGAAGGTCAACTACTTATTTATCCATTTAATATGCTCCTTTTTAAAATTTCACATTTATATTTTATTCAGTGAGACTTAATCCATAGAATTTGTTACTTGCGAATTCATATTTATTACTTTATGATTTTAGATTATCAGTCATGCATCATCTTAGATGAGTGTTTTTAGTATCCTTGAAAGATAATTCAGGTGGCATCATTAAGTTGAATTAATCAATAATTTATTCCTTCGCCAACTTATTGATTGAACTAAGTTTTAATCGTTTTGGTAGATGATTAGTAAGCACTAGTAAATTTAGATGCTCTTATGACCTTTTACCACAACAAATTATTTTTTAGATCCTTCTTTATTCTAAATAATTTATCAACAATTACTTTATAGCACAAAAATTGGCTCTATAAGAAATCTTACTGCATAGATCTAAATTTATTATTCTATTATAGCATAATTTTAAGCTAATATTCCATTAACATGTTCATACTTACATTATATTGCTCATAAGCATTATTCCTTTATAAAAGCATCAATCCTAAATATCTCTTTTGCTCATAAATATTAGAAAAATACTTCTCTGTTCATTTAGCATTCTCTTGATCATTAATTAAGATTCATTGTAATGGTTTGTTATCAAACTACTCCAAAGGTTTGATGTACATTTATCATTTGGACATTTTAGAAAGTTTCATAGACAAAACAAGGTATCGTCGTCATTGATTAAGAAAATTCCTAAAGAAAGCTAGCTACTTATTTCATAATTAACCATTTACACTTAAAAACTTCAGGCCTAAAATGTAAGTAGTCATAAATTTATGGACATTTTAACAGTACAAACAATAATATATAAAAGTTATGTTAAAAAAAAGCAGACGTACATCTTACTGCTAACAAATAACAAAATAAAAAATAAGGATAATTGCATAAATAAAATATCTAAATAATATTGCTATATTCATGTGTCGCCAAAAAACAACTACATGAAATGATAATTAAAAAAAAGATTAAATTGATAAACAGGATGACTTATGACTGAGGTCTCAATAGATGTTTCACACTACATCAACATTGCATCAAAAAGTCTACAGCAAATGTAAATAGAAGGTACTATCCTGACAACAGGGAGGTAGCATGGTGAAGCCTCACCTAAACTCGAAGTCTCAAACAGAGATTCTCTCAAGTACATCCAAGGAAGTTCGCTATAATGGATAAAGCTAGAAGGATTTTTCCATTAATCATTTTCAATGAGGCTAATTTAATGAACCACAGCCCAATGTAAGAAAAAAAAAAAACAACCACAACCTAATGTCATAATCTCTCCTTCACTCCGTCAACTAGCTTCATATCCATGGTTCCATCAATACTTCTACAGTCCTAAAGAAATGATAAAAATAGCTCTTTGATCTATAGTCAGAAAAATGAAAATCACTAAAACCAATTGAGTTTGTTACCAAAATTAGAATATCAAACCCAACCTCCCAAATTGGGTATTTATAAAGGAACTACAATGGCAGTACCTTATCATACTCTCAGTCCATAAATAACGAAACTAATTGGAGCTGAATTCTTTCAAGCTAAAGAGAATTAATGTGAGGCTTAAAGTTACAGTAGTCAAATTCAAAAATTNGGCTTAAAGTTACAGTAGTCGAATTCAAAAATTTTGCGTTGTATCCATATTTTTTAACTTATGCACACTATATTTTATTTAACTGACCTTATAGTGAGGTATTTCTAAAAGTTCTAATTTTAATTTAGTTAAGTTGCAACGATGCTCATTTCGGATTAAGATAGATTATAATGTATGATTCATTATAAACCTAATGTACTAGACATGCATTGTAATATTTGCACATCAAGAATAAAGGAAGAAGGTAGGCTTGACTTGAACTTAGGAACTTAGGAATAACTGTTTGACGGCAACAAAATGAAATAATCAGTTAAAAAAAAACAGGATATATTCAATTCACAGGATGTGAGCAAATAAGTTTCAAAAAAGGCAACAGAACAAGCACTAATGAGGAAGCATGGTACAAAAATTACCTTTGCGACCAAATCGTCCAGTTCTGCCAATTCTATGCAAATAAACTTCGTGATCAGGCTCTGATGGGAAATCATGCTTAACAGGGAGATCAAAATTGATAACCAAATTAACCTGGAGTAGACAACAAGCCTCATAAAATAACCGTACAAAATTAACAAGATTGTTTTTAACAAGTGCATGAGATAGATACCTGTGACTGATCAAAACCTCGAGCAAGGAGATCTGTTGTAATAAGGACTTTTGTTATTCCATCTTTGAATTCCTTGATAATCTTGTCCCTATCTTCTTGCTTCAAGGCGCCTTGGACTGCCGTACACTCATAACCATCTTTAGATAATGTCTGATGTAACATTCTGGCACTATTCCTTGTTTGCACAAATATTATAGTTTGTCCCACCTTTTGCCCAAATTCAAAAATCTTATCTTTTATGACTTGAATTTTGGCGAGCTCATCAGGACAGTTAACCTTATATTGCTTCACTTTATCAAGTGTGAGTTCTTCTTTCTTCACAAAGATCTGATTTCCGTCTTTAACAACCCTTGATACAAATGCCTTGACAACATCATTAAATGTGGCAGAAAACAGCAGTACCTGATGAAGATCAGCAACAGAGGGACAAGAAATATTTAGTTCAGGTAAATAAGAAGCCAAAAGGGAACCAAAAGGCAAAAAGGGTTTAGAGTTTCATACTGCTCCTAAAAGGTGAGTAACATTTATTTATCGAAGATAGGTATACCTTTTTTCATTAGAGGCGTTATCCTTAATATTCATACTATGTTCTTGATGTTTTACAGGTCTCTAATTCTGCATTTAATACACAATTACTGCTACATGTAGTAGATATTGTTTAATATTTATAATGGAGATATCATGGGGTATAGACATAAAAAAACCAAGAATAATAGCTAATGAAAAATAGCTTAAAAAACTACAAAACAACGCTATTCAAATCCAACAAAAGTGCAATTTAAATTTCAACATACACTTAAATATCAAATGAAATACTGCAGTTAAGAAATATGCTCCTATAATAACGGTCCACCAAATAACCTAATAAATAATATTAAAAGCTTTTATAATGAATGACTATAACAACTCAAACTCAATAAATAACGCCTATTACAAAATTATGAACAATAATGCATCGAGGCATACATCATAAACAATAAAAGAAGCATGATTATACATTTAAATATCGCGCATCAATCAATCATCATTTTCAATAATATTTAGATGGATGTGTATAATTATTTAATAAAAAATCATGAAATTGAAAAGATAAAAAACAACCCACAAAAATACAATGATTTTCAAAATAATGAAAACCTTGTAAGCTCGCTAGCCTGATTATTCGACATCTAAAAGGTTTTTACCGATTTACACACAATTACAACCAGACATACAATTTCTATAAGTTATAATAAATTTTTAATAAGCATTTCATAAATGATAAGATCAATGATGAAACCATAATATCATGTTTTATGGGGAAATATCTATTATTCAAATAAGCTGATGTGCATAAAAATGAAATTTTTTTATCACAATCACATCTCAATATTTAGGAAATTATGTAACAATAAAACAAGAAAAGCAATCTATGCCACATGAGATTTCCATTATGAAAATTAAATAAGATCTATTAAAACATATATTACAACAACAAAATATCAAATACAAGATAGACAACCTACAAAATATTAAAGAATCTAGTACAACTATTAAGAATAATGTCCCAAAAAATGAAATAAAAAATTTTCCTCAAACAAGCAATACAAAGCTCCAACCTAAGTTGGTATCCAAATAACAAGATTAAATGGAACTCTATGTGAAGGTCTTGATATGAACTCATGATTAATTTCACTAAAAAAAGACAGATAGGTACTGAAAATTAATAGTTAGCTAAAATAGATTTAACCTTGACAGTAAAAGTCAACATAGATTAATCCTCATTAATATGAAATTAAACATACATCTACATACAAAATAAAAATTTCTCCCAATCTTAGTAATTTCAAAGTAAAAGAATGATTGCACGCATCTAATTAAAATTCAAAACTAATCTAATATAGTCTAAATGGTTGAAAACAATAAAAAAAAATCAAATATAAATTTAAGAAAACTACTCTTTTTATTAACTCGAGTGAACAAAAAAGGCGCAAAGCCTAAAAAAATTGTGGAGAGAGAGGAGACAACAATGAAGAAGATGGAGAAAAAAAGAAAGTAGAAAAGAAGACTCATTATTCATATTTGCTAGGTCGAGAAAGAATACGAGGAGGCTCTCTAATGACAGCAATGAAAGAGATACAAAGAAGAGAGAAGAAGTTTTTGGCAACTAATGAGAAAGATTGAGGAGGGCTTCAAGATGCCCACCCTTTCATTCCGTTAAATCCAATTTAAGCTGATCAAGTAATGTATGACTTCTATGATAATCACAGAAGTCGATACTGCCAATAGAGAGGATCACGTGGAGCAAGTTTGATTGAGGTTTTGTAGTTGCTTACACAAGAGAGTTCATCCGATTCCATAAAGGGTATGGTTTGATTCAAGCCTAATAGCCCGATTTGTGATATTACATTCTAGTTATATTGCACAATTTTTTTAATGAATTTCAGTTGAGTACTAGTTTTGTTTTCTCCATCTTCATTATCGCTTTTCCTGTGGTATCAAATCTTGGGTGCTCTATCATATGATCAAGCCATCCACATAAGTAAATAGGGAATTACTCTAGAGGACAAATTTATATGTCTAGTGTCACCACTAAACTAGAAGAGATTATCTCTCAAACAACCAATTGGTTGGAAAGTAATCTTATTCTAATCACAAGACACAAATTTAATGGCCAAAATCTTCTATAAAGGCCAAAATCAGTTATAATATTCATACATGGCAAAGGCAAAGATTAACACATATGCAAGCAAGAATTTGAGATCTGGAAGTAGTATGATAATGTCCTTATAAGCTTCTTCACTATTGAGATAAAAGAGAATTTCTTGCTCAAATCTACTATCAATGGAATTTGGGTAGTTATCAAGAAAACGTACTCAAGTTATGAGATGATCTCAAACTCTTTTTAGAAAATCATTTATAAATTACAATAAGGTGACTTATCCCTCAGTAATACTTCAACTCTCTCAAATGTCAACATCAACAAATAAGTCTTTTTGAAATCCATAACTGTTAATGCTATTATAATAAAGCACCATACAAAATGATCATTGAAGGTAAATGGAAAGCTATTACTTGAGCAAGTTCCTAAATCAATTTATGAGGCCATCAACATTCCAAAATGGAAAGTTGTTGTAGTTGAATAAATTCAAGTTCTTGAAAATAAAAATATTAGAAATCACTCATTTACCACCATGGAAAAAACTTGTAAAATACTTATCCTGTTTACGATCAAATATAAAGTAGGTGCGAGTCTAGAAAAATTTAAAGCCAATCTTTATTTCAAAAGAATATACCAAATCATAAGGCATAAACTTCCAAGAAATGTTTGCACCTATTGCCAAAATTAACCATATTCTAGTACTTCTATCCCTTAGAAATCTTAAGTGGCCAATATATCAACTCCATGCAAAAATATCTTTCTTAAAGATGATAATAAAAATAAAATATAAATCAAAATAACTCTTGGGTTCCATCCACAATTCCCTGCTATCAAAGTGTGCAAAGTCAAGAAATTCTTGTAAAGCTTAAAACAAACTCATCTAGCTTGGCTTGATATTACTTCAGAGTTTAAGAAATAATAGGTATAGTCAATGCCGAGCCAACAATAATTCGTTTATTAAGAAAAATTCCAAAGAAAAACCAGATAACCTGATCATATATGTCGATGATGTTGTAATTACAAGAGATCTCAATGATAAGTTTGCAACCATCAAACAACTTCTAGCATGAAACTTCAAAACCTTAAGAACTTCCTAAGAATGGAGATTGCTAGATCTCACATAGATAAATAGATCAATATCCCACATCATAAGCGTATTCTTGATCTCTTAAAAGAAAATATAATATTTGATGCAACCTAATACATCCTCGCATGGATCCTAATGTAAAGCTAGGATAAAAAAATGCAAAATTCATGTTAACAATAGTCTCAAGACATGTTGGCAAACTCACCTACTTCACTTGTACTAGACTTGATATTTCCTTCTTTAATATATTGATCAAACAATTCATAAATCACCACTCTACGATCACATGGATATTACGATGAGAAGCCAAAGAAACATAAAAATGATTATTTAAAAAAAAAATCACATGAATAAAATTTAAGTTTTCACAAACGTAAATGGGGCAAGAAGAGTGACTAACTGTAAATCTATCTCGGACAATTTGTGGCCACATGGAGTAACATAGTGACACCCTAATGAACCAATGCACTCGATAAAAATCTCGAACTCTACTCGATTAGGACTTGATCATGTTCGTTCAAATTAGTAAATAAATAAGCTTGAATAATTTTTAAAAGCTTAAAACTTAAATTAACTAAAAGTGAACATAATCGAACTTGTTCATTTATGTTTGCAAATAAACTAGATTGTTGTTCAATAAGTAACTTGCTAAATACTCAATATTAAGCTCGATTATAACTCGTATAATATAAAATATATTATTTAGATAAAATTTAATTACCTAGAATTTATTAATTATATATTTAATAGTAATATATTATTATATCAATAATATTTTTAGATTAATTATTAATATATTTATTTTATTAATATATATTTATTAATTATATATTTATTTTATTAAAATTTCGATGTTAGATGTGAAAATACATAAGACATGTTTGTACGAAATGCCCCTTAAAATTAACTTCAAACTCTCGTAAGCCTCACTTTCCCTTTGGCCTCTTATAGTTTCATCTCTCCCTGTTTCACCTGAAACATATGAAATCCTGAGTCACTAGGGCGTGCAAGCAACGAAGGCAACAATGAGACTGCATCATGCAAGGATCTTTGAAACTTTGGTCTCTAGTATATCTCTCATTTCCGCTCTACTCCTAAATCCTACCCTATTGACCCTTATATTTCTCATCCTTCCTCACACTCCACTTTACGCGCTTCAACTTATTTAAACTTTAAAAATTTTCTTTTAAATTTCATTTACTATATCCGAGAATTAAGACGAAAAGGAGGAGAAATGGGATTTAAGATCCTGTATGGTTTAAAGTTGTTATTTTTGTTGTTTAGACAATAGTCGGGATTTAAGGCAAAATGGAGGAGAAACGGGATTTAAGATTCTCAAGGACTTTATTTTGTCATTTTTGTTCATTGGTAGGATGAGTATTTTGGTCCCCATTTTTAAGAATAAACGGGATGCACAAGAGTGCAAATTATAGAGTAATTAAGTTTATGTGTCATACTTTAAAATTATGGGAGAGGTTAATTGAACATAGGTTAAGACGCAATACAAAGATTTCTCATAATCAATTTGGATTTATGCCGGGCAGGTTTATCACGGAAGCTATACATTTATTGAGAGGTTTGCTGGAGAGGTTCAAAGATAATAAGGAGAATATACATTTAATTTTTATTGATTTAGAAAAAGCTTACGATAAGGTTCCAAGAGATATCCTTTGGAGAGTTCTCGAAAAGAAAGGTGTTGATATGACTTATATTCAAGTCATTAAAGATATGTATACTAGAGTTGTTACTTGTGTTCAAACNGTTCTCTTTATCCCATTTCTTCAACATCCTCATTGTGCTCTCTACCATTACTGGTACCCACTCCTGTTACATATAATATACATCATCACTGGATTGAATTGTGTATGAAGATTTTTCTTTTTCTTTTTTTTTTAAGAAGACCTTATTTATGTGTATTTTAGATCATTTTTTTAATATATTTGAATGATTAAGATTTAATAAAAGGTGCGATCGATTTAGTTATCTCGGGTGTATTTGTTCAAAGCGATGGTGATATGGATGGGGATGTTGATGGTAGAATTCAAGCTGATTGATTGAAGTGGAGGAATGCTTTGGGCATATTGTGTGATAGAAAAGTACTGCTTAGTCTGAAAGGAAAATTTTATNTGTGGATGAGTGGCTTCACACTTAGAGACAAAATGCGAAATGAATATATTCGTGATAGGGTTGGTGTAGCTCCTNTTGCAATGCTCTATGGCGCTGAATGTTGGCCTTTAAAAGAGAAGCATAATAATAAGTTAAGTGTTGCCAAGATGAGAATGATTAGGTGGATGAGTGGCTGGACACTTAGAGACAAAATGCGGAATGAAGGGGATTGGAATGATTAGGTGGATGAATGGCTTTACACTTTGAGACAAAATGTGAAATGAATATATCCGTGATAGGGCTGGTGTAGCTCCANATTGGTCACATTAAACTTCGACCATCTAAGGATCCGATTAAGAGAGTAGATGTTTTAGATTCGACTTGTTAAGAAAGGCAGAGGTAGACCTAGGAAGATTTGGGCTTACTGTATTAAAAATGATCTTAATTTACTAGAACTAAATGAAAATATGACACTAAATAGGACGCAAGAGAAAAAGGATTCATGTGGCCGACCCCACGTAGTGGGCTTAAGGCTTTGTTGTTGTTGTTGTGAAAAAGGATTCATGTAGCCGACCCCACGTAGTGGGATTAAGGCTTTGTTGTTGTTGTTGTTTCTGATTCATGTAGCCAACCCCACGTAGTGGGATTAAGACTTTGTTGTTGTTGTTGGTAGGATTAAACTTAATGCTGCTTAATTACTACTACCAAACAACCCCTAAATGAGGGATTTTTGGCAAAAAATAGAAGAAAAAAAATTTAAGTTTTTGTAGATTTCAAAGTTATCATTTTGTAGTTGTTTGGTAGGATTAAGGTTAAATCATGCATAAATACTACACAAATCATCCTACTAAACAACCCCTAAGGCAAAATGGAGGAAAAACAAGACTAAAGATAATGTAAGGTTTAGAGATTATAATCAATAAATTATTTGTTGCGATTAGATTTGTAAATTATTTATTAAATTTTTTATACGAAAATCTACATACTCGTTTGACTTTTTAGATCGTTTAAATACTCGTTCACTTGTCATAAACAAATTAAGTACATATCAAGTTCAAACATTGAAAATTTTAAATAAGTCAAGCTTGAGTAATATATGAAAGCTCAATACAAATTGAAGCCGAACATAAATAATTTATAATTATACCAAGCCAAGTTAGAACTATGCAATATTCGGCACAACTTGGATTGATTATAGCCCAAATATGAAGTAACCTAGTAACCTGGAGAAGTAAATAACTTGTTGCCAAGAGCAATGCTAAAGTAGAATTTAGAGCTATAGCACATAAGATTTGTCCAGAAATTTCTAAAAATGAGCACATCAAATTACTATGATACAACCACGATACAACGAGATTGCAAAAAATTCCGTTTAACATGACAAAATTAAAGATGTGCATATTGATCATTAGTTCGTGAAGAAAAAAATTGAACATTGGATTATTTCTCTTATTTGCACAATGACCCATTTACAAATTGCAGACATCCTAATTAAAGTCCTCTTAAGAAGAAACTCTAACAGCTTAATTAACAAAGCCGGCAGTGCTAACACTTTATTACTTAGGTTAAAGAGAGGATTGGAAATTATATTAAAATTTGGTACAAATCAAGGGGAATCAAACAACTGAAATCCAATCCAAATTTGGTGCTTACCACGGCCATTCAACCAGAATGGAAGGAGGGAGATTTTTTGTTGTCAGTTGTCCATATTTGGGATCCAGTACTTCTTTATTTCAATTCTTGTTTGTTTATAAACAACTCACACCAATATTGTCTTAAATCCAATATTATATATTAGTTTATTTTTATTAAGGTTGTATAAGATGGATTTCTTTCACTGCTACTTCGTGAAGTCTATTATCCTTATTTTGAATAAATTTAAATAAGTATTATGTTTGTTCTCCCTTAACCACTAAGAAGAAAAAAGGATTCTGTAATGTTGTTTGTAGATACAACCTAGTCTATCATCAAGCAGTTACAAAATTATGCTTCTCAGGTCTTCTAGAAATATTCAAAAGCCATATTTTAGATGACTTTGGTGTGGCAATAGAAAAATTTCACACAATAAGGATAAAATCCTGAACTAGCTAGGCCATCTAAAAACACAGTAATGCCAAACAGCAACAAAGAAAGTAATATTAGTTTGCTAAACTAAAAAATATATATCAATTTTAGATACAAAAAATGAAATCCAGGGATGGATGGACTTGCTCACAAGACCAAGTCAACTAGATCTACAAGTTGCAAGGAAAACAACTTCCATTGGCATATGAAGATTAAACATGGAAAGGAACACTATAGGAATAGCATACCTGGCAGCCCAGAGTGCTGCTGCTTTGTATCTCCTTCATAATCCTCAAAGAATCATCTCTAAAGCCATCCTATATCAAGTAAACTCATTTAGATACATGTAAATGAAAGAACTCATTTGACTTAAGCATAAATAAGTGAAATCTTACAAGAAAGGCTGCAGTTCGTAATAAGTTTTAATGAATTCTGCCATCCATATTATCAAAAATAAATTCAAGAAATCATAAAACAAATAACATGAGCTAAAAAGAAATAGAAAAAAAAACAAGAACAAAATCAGTAATAGCAGCTTCCTTGTCAATTCCTTTGTCAGACCACGGCATTATTAATTATGCTTTGTAATGCAATGATATAGACAGTAGAAGAGCAGAATAGAATGATGTGAATTGTATAAAATGGTTGTTTAAAGCTAACACAACTAAAAAACAGATGGATTACACACATAAATCTTAATCTTTCATATTTATGTACCTAAACCCCAATACTTCATATCACATGCAGCTCAATTTTTTAAATACCAAAATAATAACAACAAGAAGCCTTTATCCCACTAAGTGGGGTCGGCAACATGAATCCTTACTCTTCATTATGTACTATTGAGTGTCATGTTTTCATTTAATTCTAACAGATTAAGAACATTTTTTATACAATATGCCCAGGTTTTTTTAGGACTACTTCTGCCTTTCTTAACATAAGTGGAATCTAAAACATTTGTTATCCTAACATGATCATCAAATGGTCAACATCTACTGTGACCAAACCATCTAAGAGGACTCTCTCTAATCTTGCCTGCCATTGAAGCTACACCAACCCTATCATGGATATATTCATTTCGCATTTTGTCTCTAAGAGTCAAGCCACTCATCCACCTAAGCACTTTCATCTCAACAACACTTAATTTTGTTTTATGCTTCTCTTTTAAAGGCCAACATTCTGTGCAACTCAATTTCTTTTCAATAACATAAAAGTTATTATTTTTCCTAACCACCATTACTAGAGTTTATCACCACTCATTCTCTATTCTTCCACCATCTCTTCTCCACCACTGCTTCTTCTCATCCCATTCTCCACACTGAAGCTTAAATTAATGAACTAAAAAATAATTATCTCCCACCTTCTTGTCCTTCTTCCCCCAAGTTATGGGATCTTTGTATTTCTTTCTTTTCTGCTTGCAAGCTAGAATAAGGTGGTCAGATACAGAGAAGGATGCAATAGGTGCCGCCAGCACCTTTGTAAAAGTTTCTGTTTTTTCTAATTTTAAATTGCAAACTTGATCATTGTTCATTTTATTTAGCAGAGCAGAAAGCGAGTTCATAAAGTACCTCCAGCATGAAGTGCTGGCTTCAAATGATCGGCAGAAATTAGAAAAATGACTCCCATAAGAAATAAATAATATTTTTCTCCTGTAATAATTTTTAAATTGGCATGCAGCATGAAGTGTTAGACAAATCAAGCAATTATTTCTCACGAGTGTGTGTTGTTTAGGTTAGAGAAATTATTTACAGATTTCGTAACAATGGAGAGGATAAGTGATATTTTTATGTTAAAAAATCGAGTGGCATATTAGTAAAACATAATTGAAAATAATTAGTTTTTTATGTATGTAAAATCCCTTAAAATAGGCTGAATGCATCTGCTATCACTGATAAGCCAGAAAGAAAAAGTTAAGTGTATAATTCCTTACAAAGTGCAGTTATGATTATACCACCTTTCACTTATAGGTTGCATGAGCTCTACAACATGCATTTCATAATTCTTAAAAATCAGTGTTCCAAGGCAAGTATTATGAATTCCTAGAAAGAAATATACCGATAAACATATAGGACCCCTTTTTTTTTTTTTTTTTTTTTTTT
>JXCR01142248.1:74392-95929 GCA_002079205.1 Phalaenopsis hybrid cultivar
TATATATATATATATATATATGTTTGTGTGTGTATCTATATTAAATAAATAAAATATTAAGAATAAAAAAGGAAACATAAATAATTTAATGATATTAACTTTCAAAATTTAAGATGTGCATTGATAATTGTTTAATTTATAAGATATGAAAAAATAAGTATGTATTACGTTGTATTATATAAAGAACTAAATTCTCTTCATCAACTATTCATTAAAAGCAATGAAATGATCCCTTTCTTCTTTTGCACCAAATTCTTTTGTATTAACAAATCTAACCACTAAACTTTGATTTTTTACATTTATGTCACCCAAATATTTCACATCAGATCTAATATGTTGTCTGCAAGAAAATTTATTGCGGTAGAGTAATAACTTAATGTCTCAATGTTGTACGAAAAATCGATCCACACAGATAAAGAGAAAGTAACATTAGACACTAGGGATTTTTACATGGAAAAATCCAAAATGGGAAAAAAAACAAGTGTTTTAGCTTAGTCAAAACAATCCACTTTAAGTTTGTATGTATAAAAATAGAGACTTGTCCCGCAATTGGGAAAGAAGAGTCATAATGTTACAACACGTGTACTGTTTGTTTGTATACAATACACAAAAAGATTCATTATATTATACATACAATGATTGAGAGTAGTTACATTTAAGAGTTATTGTCGGGACTTTAATATATCTAATTTGTGATATGTCGTTGCATTGTGTTTTAGGTATTTGGTTACACCGGATTTGAGGTACTCCATACACCACGTAGTGGGTACTTCTTCACACTCCATTCGAGGTATTTCACACATTGGGTCTTGGGTACTTCATTATGTCGCATTCAAAGTACTTCGTTAGACCATAGAATTCAATAATTGTGGTAAGCAGAGGGCGACCTGTGGTCGACGGACGGTGGTCAACAGTGGTTAGTGTCTACGAAAGATGAGAGCTATCATCGTTAGACCATAGAATCAATATTAGAGCAATTAACAATCTTCGAGCTAAATTTGTTAAATTCACTATCAAACGGTGACGATCCAATTTCAAGCAAAGTTGAGGTCAGCTTGAAAAAAATCTATCCAAAATTTTAGCTCATAACTCTGCTTATTTCATGCCAAAATTTGAATCAATCTTCTAGCGATTAACGATCTTCGATTTAAATTCATAGTTTTACCCCCAAGCCAAGTGAAGAGAGGGGGTCTACTTATAGGCTTTAAGAGTGACATTTTTGTCATTTTGTTAATAACTTATGTTACCACCTGATCAAATTGTCCATGCTAATCCCACTTGATCATATGTGATTTTTTTTATGATTTGAAGGATTTAATAAACTCATAATCAAGTATCTTAAGCCCGTTGAATTCCCTTGTCGAGACGCTCAATTTGATCATGTGTCGAATTCGGAGTACATTTGCCCCCTAAATGACCAAACAAAGCCTCTAAAAGTGTTTTAATGACTTAATTTATGCTTATTTAGACACAAATTGAATCAATTTATATATCATTGAGTTTGTCTTGTCAAACCACTCAATTTGATTGTACTTTTATTGAAATTGGAGCTTTGAATGGGTTTTAATCTTAATTGGAATAGTTCTTGGTAAAAATGCTTAGAGATTTATATCAAATGGCTCGAGATTCATGCCACATGGTAACATTAGTTGATGTGCACCATTAACTCTCCTAATTTTGTACGATTTAGTTTGCATCATCCGAAAATAATCCAAAAAAATAAAAATAGAATAAATAATTAAAATTTTTTTTTAAGTTGGTTGGCGTTGGCCGACAATTGTTGAACGTGCGAGGGGAGTGATGGGGGATACGTTTCGAGTCGAGGGTCGTGCACGAACCGGGTTAACAATTCGTGCCATGAGGCAATTATGCCTCATGGCACGAGACCTATGGATTGTATGATCCTTCATGCGAGAACCATGTGGCACAATGAATCTAAGGAATTTCCATGTGGATAGACCGGTGGATCGCACGAGACATCCATTGAAAACATGAAATCACACTTGTGTCACACGCCAAGGGATGGGGGTTTAGTTTTTCAGGAATTTTGAGTCTTTTTCCACTATTTTTGAAGCCTATAAATAGACCAAATAGAGAGGGGGAGGGAGAGGGGGAGGGGGGAAGGCATCCTTCCTCTCTCAATAGTGCTAGTAATCTTTAAACTCGGAATGCATTACTGGGTAAAGTAATCTACCTCTAATTACACCATGATTTCTATAGATTTAATTATTGACTAAGGATAGCAATTTATTAATGCTGATTCAATTCTCAATGTATCTTTTTTCTATTTTTTTATTTGAATAATGATTGACAAATCATAAAATATATGATTTAAATTTACGATCACAAGACCTTAATCAAAAAAAAAAATTTTAACTATAAGATCAAATGCGATGTTGAAATTCTTGTTGTCTTCAAGTTCTAGGAACTTTATTTCATTGTTATTGCCCCTAGGATTGGTTTTCTTTAGGCTAAATTTTTGTAGAGCCCCTAAAGTAGATTCTATTTTTGATGTGTGTCATTTATCATTGGTTCATCTCCCCATGGTTTTTTTTTATCTATTTCTAATTTATTCTAGCATACTTCACATAAGGAGGGCAATTGGTAGCATAATCTTAATAAGATTTAGGTATGAATTTAAGGTAAATCCAACCAAATACTAAAAAAAAAATTAACATTAAATTCAGCGCTTCGTTCAACCAAAATTTCTCGTGTTCCGTCTCTTCTACAGTATAAATTCAAATTTACTAAATTTGATTGTTGGGCGTATTTAAAAGATTTAATCTGTCGTCGCTCGAAAGCTCCATTTCCGTCGCACAGGGTTTGATAAATCTAGATTTATTGGATTCGATAAAACCTATTTAACGTAAAATCATGTTGCAACCAAACATCACCCAAGGTCATTTAGTCACACTATTCCCAAAACTCCTAGGGAAATACACCACATCATGTTATGTTACTAAGAACAAACACAAATACAAGGATATGGACACTATACAACATGGACATGGTGAGATGATATAACTGTGATAAATAAGAAGATTTTATGTTTCATTCATTTTTAATTAAAAATATTTATTTTTTTTATAATTCTCTATTTAAGAGATTAGATATTGGAGCCCTTTTCTGGGCCTTGCTCCTCTCCTTGTCATTCACGTAATTTCTATTAGTTGGGAGAGTTGACTCTTGTTTATCGTCGTGTAATCCCTTCTCTGTGTGAGCTCTCTTCCGGATCATTTGATATGGAGAGAGGAATTAGAAGGCAAGGGTATATGCTGACGAAGACAAACAAGATATAGCATGTGAGGAACTTCCGTAAAGTGAACTTCGTGTGGATATCTTCCTCAGTCTACTTTCAGAAGAAGATCATGTCGAGACACCTTGGGAGCGTATCAGCAAGAGGATCTTACGAAGGAAATCCACCACCAGAGATTCATATTTTTGTGTCTATTCTTGGGTCTTTTTCTTCTTATAAGAGCAAGACTCTATAGTTAATTACATCTTAAGTAACCAAAGTTACTTAAGAAAACTCTCGATTAAGGCTTTGTTTCGTCCTTAAGAGGTTGTCTTGTCATGCTCACAGAAGGGTTACCGCTGCATTTTATTATGACTTACGACATACAATCATGCAGGAGCCTAAAAGTGTGGATTTACGTCATAGCTAGACGAACAACCTCAGAGTCCTATAGTGAAGTTCACCGAGAGAATGAAAACTAAAAATCCCCATCCAATATGGACTTATACCTTGCTTGGAAAGGGCTGCCATATAAACCACTTAATCACATTTAAAATCCTGCATGGCTAGTCTCGATGTTGCATATCAGGAGTTATAGGCCTTATTAATTGACCATCAATCAAGTTGCATGTCCTGAGACTAATGCGAATATAATTTTGAGATTTCAAATTTAAATGCTCTTATAGCTCGTTACACTAAAATTTTCAAATTCAATTGATGCGGAGTGCATCAAAGCAAACTGAACAACAGGCTGTGCAAGTCCTTGATGATGACTGCATAGAAGGTCTGTTCAAAAAAGCCAAATAGTATGCGTGGGCAAAACTCACTCTATGAGGTAGTGGTTCTCACAGGTCAAATCTCTCTCTCAGTGCAATGAGTGAGGGGCTGAAGACAAGGAACAAGAGCAACATGTCATGCATATGTTTACATATCATGTTATCATTCATGTTCCTAAATAGAAAAGGAGTTTCTACTCAATTTTATTTTCAATGTCAATCAAGATTGTTTAGATGCATGATGTCTATATGATTGTGAATGCAATGAAATTTTTTTGTTTGTTGTTTCAGTTACGAATTTCAATTTGTAAAGTTTAGTTGAAGTTATTTAGGTTGGGTTAGAAGAATTAGCCCTTAAGTGAACCTATCAACAATTCAGACGAAAGACAGATTTCTGGATGTCAGCCTATAATTTGGGTAAACCTATCGAATGAATACATACAAACTAACTTTTGTGGGTGCCAACCATAACTTATGTCAGACTCGTTAACCAACATCAACCGAACTATCATTGATGATTTAGTTGAGATTCATCCATTGCTTCCTGTTTCGTTATCTTTTGGATAGTTTGGATGTTTATAGTAGGTTGACCATAACAACTAACTCTGCAAAAGAAAAGAAAACTCAAAGGAAATGAACTTAAGTTACTACAACATTTTCATCCCTGCCAGCTCCTCTCCATATTTTTGAGATCACCAGCCTCACCTCACCTACAACTGCTGGCGCCCCTAACTGCAAACCCTCATAGTGCCACCAAACCTCCCCTAGAACCTCTACACCTGCCACCAACCCTCTCATGAACTCCTCTTGCTACCGCTAGCCCTCTCATGAACTCCACGTACTACCGCCATCCCTCTATCACCCAGCCCTGGTACTGCCACACCTTCCTACACCTCTACTGCCAACACAACCCTACTGTCAGCATAACGTGTTGTCACCACCCCTTTTAGCTCCCTTATCTCTTGTTGCAAACCCTCAGACCGTCTCCCTCTCGTTGTATAGTAGGCTTCACCCCCTCCATCCTCACCCTAAGGGTTTGTTTGTGCATGTGTTCTTTATTTCATGTTTTTAAGAACCTTGTCGTGTTTCCTTTTATAGTTTCAACAATACTATTTTTGCATTCTAAAGCTTTTCGGGTTAATTATTGTATCATTAAGTCTTTATCACCTCAACATATAATATTGAAATAGGAATCTCATCTTCATATGTTCTTAAAACTGAGCTTCAAATGAGGTTGAACCTAGATGTCTCAACAAGAGAAAATTTAGATTAGGAAAACACATTTTTTTAAAACTTTGTGGTTCATTTTTTTTTTTGACTCTTCATGTTAAATCACTCAAATAGAATGAAGCCGAGCTCTTAAATTTTGAGACACATTTTAGTGTAATTATTGGAATTTCATTAAAACTCTATAGTAAGAATGCTCGAGTAGGATCATTGCTGTAATGGTTGACCTCATGAGAAATTGCACCAATGAGATAAAAGCCATGAGGCCATTAGGCTAAAGCAGACAATATCTCAATGGGTGAGAGCTCAGACCATTATAACTGGTATAATAACATTACACTAGCTAAATATGAGAACTAAGTGTCACACAAAATAAAATGCTACGCCATTGGATCTACCTCTTGAACCAAGATGGGATAAAAGTGCTACCTAATGGGAGCCATCTCTTGAATCTATATAGTCCTTTTCTAAAATTCTACCTGCATGGTAGATCATTATTAGTTCAAATAACTAACAACAACATCAATTTCTTAAATGAGAAAGATTGTAAAACCCTTTTAAGTCGAATGAAAGTGAATTTTTAAACGTCAAAACAACTTTTAGTGTAATAGTTAAAATTTTGTCAGAATCTCCAAAGTTAAATATGCTCTTCTCGGAGCACTCTCAAGACGTGTGACCACCAAAGAAATTACACCAATAGGATAAATTGGTGAGACCATATTATGTCAAAAGAAATAATATCTTGATGAGTGAAAATTTAGACCGCTACAACTCACTACCCATGCTTTATATTTCCCTTATCTTGCATTATATCCTCATTGTATCCTGATATATATATTTTTTGTCTATAAAAAAAAGATACCACAATCACTTACAATTTATATATCGACAAAAACTAAACAAGTGCAACATCTTTCAATAGACTCGTGTCGGTGCACACAACTAGTGAATTACAAAGGCCTTCACGCGGAGAGATTATTGCATACGGACACCGCATGCATTTCTGTATGCGGTGTCCGATCCTGACCGTAGATCACAGTAATCTACGATCAAGATTTTTTTCGTTTTTTTAAAAACAGAAAAAAAAATTTAGGTAGTGCCCACCGAAATACATCAGAACCGTAGATCAGATAATTTACGGTCCGGATCGGACGCAGCTTGCGTGAGGTGTCCGATCCGTATAGAATAATTTTTCCTTCACGCGGCGCAGATTACCATGACATCATCTTGGAATTACAGAAAAGAAGGTTTCATTCGGAACAAGCTGTCAGTGAACAATAGAATCGTGTCATTATAACATGCCAATTTTATGCCTTCAGATAAAAAAAAAATAATATATTTACACACCCAAAATTTTAAAATTACAAAAAAAATATTACTATTTTATATTTTAAAAATTAAAATAAGTTTTTAAAAATAAAATACAACTTTTTCATGCATAAATAATATGACTTATATACATAAAAGTTAAAGTTAAAGTATTAGATATATATTTACATTAGATATAAATCTTCCTAATAATAATTATAATAATATTATTATTTTTTAGCAGTTACAACTCTTCCCTCTTTGATTTTATTTCAACAGTCCAAATTCAGTAAAACCAAAGAAGAAGATGAATCATAAAGGTTAAGGTTTGGACATTACATATTTTAAAGACAAAGAAAATTAGGAATAATTACATATAGCCAACCCGAAACATAAACATTTACAAATCAACCACCCAGGTGATCTTTTCGAACCACCGAATCGATGTATTTATGTGTACTACATTCAAACTACAGAGAATTTGATAAAAAAAGAAAAATATGAGTTGGGGTTTTAGATGAAGTTTGATATTTGAGTGGAAATTTGAAAAATAATACCATGCATTAAAAAACATGAGCATCATAGAACCTCCTTCTCAAGATTTAAAACAGCCATGAAGGCCTCCTGGGGCACTTCAACCTTGCCAATTGCTTTCATTCTCTTCTTCCCCTCGGCCTGCAAAAAAATATTGGAGGCTTGTAAAAGAAACATGCATTCTTCGTAAGTTATTGGACAACGATAGGTTTAAGGGGGCATTTTACATACATATACCATAAAATTTTTATGTATTTACGTATCTAACAGCTAACCATTCATATTGACTTGCATGCCACTCAAATTTTTAACATCACATCAAAATACCACCATCATTATCTTTTCAAAAGCGAAGCGCTCCTTTCATGCATAAATTTAGGACCCTAAGCCATATGTATGTAAATATCAAGCTTCGGTGTTAGATATGTAAATACATAAGAATTGTGTGGTAGTTTCTAGGCATTCTGTACATGCATATACAAAAAGAATTTGCATTAATTTGGAAGAAATTCTAGGTGGAAATAGAAAGATGAAATAGATATAATTTATTGCAAATGAGGAATGTGATGGTGATAGAATTTTTAAAAAAATGTTTTCCAAAGCTCTTAACCAAACCACCATTAGACAGCATATTTCTGCAGAAACTAAGCTAAAATCAACATAAAGGGTTACCATGAAACTTATAAATGGTAATATTACCTTGATAAATAAATCAGGAGACTGAATTATAACTAAATGAATTAAAAAAACAATCAACTTCCACCACGTAGGTAAATAAAAGAAAAGAAAAACATGGGTCATCCTGAATGTTCTAGTGGGAGGGTACACTTCTTAAAATGACTTCTGAAGAAAAAAAAAAGAAAGATTAGAAAGAGGCTATCTACTAATTGGCTTCTTAGCATCTGCAATTCTTGGTTTGCCAAATTGTTATTGGGTTCAAAAACAAGCATCTCTCAGCAGGCGAAATTTTTTGCATAAGATGAAACGTTAAATCTCTTTTAGATTGAATATTCAATGAATCAAAACTTTTCATAGCTAGTCCCACATTCCACTTTTGAATTTCACCACATTCAATGTTTCATTAACTAGTTAAGTAATTATCTTAAACAAACACTCAAAAGGCAATTTAAAATTTTACAATTAAACTATTTAAGTTTGTGGCATAGGTAACCTTGAAACAATCTAATTTTGCTACATCCTATTCCATCCTCATCCTTATATGTGTTATTTTATCAATACTGGATATTACACCGTCCATCCTCAGAGTTGAACTACTCTCAAACTTGAAGCTTTCACCAACTCATTTGCTAGTATTCATCCTTATATATCCAATCAATGTTCCAAAAACATATCATTCTAATTAGTGGTACTAGCACGGTTGTCAAAAAATCAAGTTTTTCACGAATAGTTCATGTTCGGCCCCTTAAAAAGCACATGTTTGAATTATTTTTTAAGCGAAATGAACGCGAACAAATTTTTTAAGCTTGAATTATAAATGAGCTATATAAGAACAATACTTTGTTAGATCGCGTTCGTCTCATTTTAGCTTGAAATAAGAAAATTATATATATTATTTATATAATAACATATTATATATATTTATATCTAAATTAAATCACCATAGCTCGTGTAGTCACATGGTTCTGTACTTTTTTATCGCATGGAATGGTGCAAGTTCAAATCCAACACCCTAAATAGATTA
Source organism: Phalaenopsis hybrid cultivar (assembly GCA_002079205.1). NCBI lineage: Eukaryota > Viridiplantae > Streptophyta > Magnoliopsida > Asparagales > Orchidaceae > Phalaenopsis > Phalaenopsis hybrid cultivar. The sequence goes on from JXCR01142248.1 coordinate 83,175, forward strand.
ATCTAATTAATTTAACGAGTCAATTTTGAGCCGAACACCAGTCGAATATGAAAAAACACAAATATGCAAATCGAGTCGAACACAAACACACAATTCACGAGCAATTTTGAACATGAGTCAATTTCGAACAGATTTAATTTCGAACGAGCTGAACATAAGCCAAGCATGAGCTTGTTGAAACTCGACTAGTTTACAATCCTAGGTAGTAGCAACCATTTTGACGCAGGATTGGGAGGCATGCAAGGCTCAGAATAAAGATGAACTAACCCATCAGGGATTGGGGAAATGGTGAACCAACCATTTGGTTCAAGCTTGGTTAGTCCGGTTGAGCAGAAGACTGGACCGGCCCGTTGTCCGCTCCCAAGGGGAGGGACATACCGCTCTCAGTGTCTCTATTTCCCTGTTTTGTCGCTTCTTCCTCCTTCCTTTCTAGTTGCAGCCCAAAGGGGAAACCTCCCCTTCCTATTTTATGTATTAGCCCTGATATATGTGCATGTGCTGAATTAGGGTTATGTATTGTGTGAGTCATTTTAGAGCTACCATGATTGTTGTAGACACAACAATTATCTTCTGGCCCTAGCCGGAGATTATTGTTGTGTCATATTCCGTTTTGAGTTATGTTGTAACCCTGATTCCTTTGCTTAATAAAGTTTGCTTTTGTCTCCACTGTTTTGAACTAATTCCGATATCATTTGGTATCGTAGCTACCATGACCCTAGTCCTATTCTAGGGTTTCCTAGCATTCGCCATAACCCAAAATTTTTCCTTCCTACCACCAAATAATCCCGAGCCTACCCGGGAAGAGATATGATGTGAGCCCGTCGTCTTCAACAAAGGCTTGTGAAATTGATGAGTTAACATAAGGGGATATAACTAGACCAAAATCTGGAAAGTCGAAGGGGGGAAAGAGAGGAGGATCTGAATCCCTTCCATAGGGATAATTTTAGTGATGAAGAAGACAGGCCATGGCTTTTCAGAATCCAGTATCAGAAGAGGCCTAGAGGGGGAATTCTGAATCCCTTCCATAGGGAGAATTTCAAAGAGATCATTTCGATGGCACAAATACTTCAACATAAAAGTGAACCTGCTAAAGTTTGATGGAGGTACGAATTAAGATAATTTTGTTGACCTGCTACAAGGAGTTAAAAAAATCTTCGAGTATAAAAAAGTGCCAGAAGAAAGAAAGGTGAAACTAGCCACCATCAAGTTGAAAACGTCTCCTTATGGTGAGAGAGCTTATAGAAGAAAAAGAAAAGAGAAAGATGTGATAAAATGTCCAAATGAGAGGAGGAGAAAAAAACTGCAGAGAAAATATCTACCCCCATACTACCGACAGGACATGTCTCTGAAGCTGCACCACTTGCAACAACGAGATTATTCAGTAAAGGAGTTTATAATGAAGTTTGATCAGTTGCAGATGATTGTGATTTCGTCGGGCCAAAATAACATATCATAGCCCATTATCTGGGGGGCTTGAAACCCACTGTTAGCAATGTGGTGCAGTTGCAGCCTTATTTGTCGCTTAGAGATGTACGAACCTAAGCATTAAAAGTGGAGGCATAAATAGAGCAGGTAGCCACCGCTAGTCAGACAACCATCAACATTTGGAGACACTAGTAGGAGCACACCTCAAGGAGTTGAGAAAGTTAGTCTGGATAAGGATAAAGCAACCCCTAGTGAGAAGAAGCATGATAATAGTAGCATGATTGCTGCAGTCCCCGCCAGAAAATATTTCAAATGCCACGGATTTGGGCATATTGCCTCCAGCTGCCCAACGAGTTGAGTAGTGTCTTTCACCTTGCAGAGCGCCATGGAGGAGGTTAGCTATGAAGAGAGAGCTGAAGAACAGAGTGAGGAGTACCATTTGCCACAAGATGAATGAGAGACACTTATGATTCAACGGATCCTACAGGTTGAGGGTATTAGGGATCCGCAGTGGCTTTGCTACAGCATATTCAACACCTGCTACACGGTGATCATAAATGTATGCAGTCTCATCATCAATGAGGGGAGTAATAAGAATGTGGAATCTACACAAATGGTAGAATAATTGTCACTCATATCTCAGAGACACTCCCAACTATATTTTCTGACATGTTCGCAGGAGAGCATAGTCGGCATTGATCGGAGGTGCATAATGGAGTTTTTGATTGAGAGCCAACTATAGTATCAGGTGTGGAGCGACATGGTCCCCATGTATATCTACCACTTTTTGTTTGGGAGACCGAAACAACTTGACCAGAGGACGCGACACGAAGGATTCAAAAAAAATATATTCCTTCACTAGGGACAGGAAGCGTGTCATCCTGCTTCCTTCGATGAAGCCCGAGATCACAGGAGCCCTTGTTAGTAGAGCAACATCAGTAAGACTAGCGTTGGTGCCGACGAGAGATGATGAAATTGAGATACGAGCTCCAGCCACAAGACAAACACGACAGAAAATTTCAGGATGTTAAGATCGATACCTTAAGCCAACACCACCACCAGGCGGGAAGGTTTAGTTTACCCCCACTTCAGATCTAGTTAATCCAACCAGTGAGTACTTTGGCAGTATTCAACAGTAGAGATAATACATGCAGACTCAGTTCAGTTCAGACTGCCAGAAGAATGGACTGATGGAAATGTTTACTTGTAAGTTTGGAAAGATTCTCAGGTACCTTGGAGGGCGGTGCAATCGCCAATAGGATCTAGGTGCTGATATGATGACAGATAAAGAACCAGGAACTTTGACGAATGAAGTCAAATCTCCCCCAAACCTTGGAGACTGATGCGGGCTGGAAGACACGCTAGACTTAGGGGAAAGAGGAACCAACCCATCAGTGCTTGAGGAAATGGTTGGACCGACCATTTGGTTTAGCCTAGAATAGTCTGGTCCAGCAGGAGGCAGGAGATATAGCGTCCAACATCCCTATTTCTCTGTTTTGCCTCTTCTTACTCCCTTTTTGGTTGTCGCCCACAGAGAAAACCTCTCATTCCTATTTTATCTATTAGACATGATATACGTGTGTGTGTGTGTGCTAAATTAGAGTAATTTTTTTGTGTGAGTTATTTCAAATTTCTGCATAAGTCTTTGTTCTCCCTTACGAGGGTCGTCTCTGACGACATGTGGTGATACGACTATATCCTGCTCCGAGGTGTTGATGTATCCTTTCTGATTTCCTCCTTACCTCTTCCCACTAATCTCCCCATAGAAAAAAACAAGCTTTAATCCTCTATGTTGTCCTACCGCCCCCTTTTCCTACAACAGTACTTGTTGTCCAACCCTCAAACAACAGAATGCACCTTCCCCAACCGGCTGTCCACTTATCCAACCAAAAACCTGCATCCAGCTGCCCCTTACCTGCAGCTATACTCCCACCATCACCCAGCATCCCTCCACTTCACTCTATGCAGGCTTCCTTAGCGTAGCACTCCTCCGGCCCTCAAACTGGCCTTTAAAGTCCTTCCCAACCTACTGTATAACCACCAACCCTTCTCCTTCCCCTTGTTTCTTCGTCGAAGCCACCGCCGCCTTTGAATCTTCTCTTCAAGCCCTAGCTGTAAGTTGTTATTGTTGCACCGTGTTTCCGTTTTGAGTTGTGTTGTAACCTTGATTTTTTTCTCCTAGGTGACATGGTTAGGGTTTAAGATTTGTGGGAGTGTAAAGGGTATTTGGTGGTAGGAAAGAAAATTTTTGGTTTATGGTAGATTCTAGGAAATCCTAGAATAAGACTATGGCTAGGCTAGCTCTGATTCCTTTGTTTTATAAAGTTTACTTTTGTTTCCACTATTTTAAACTAGTTCCGATATCACATTTCTTCCATTAAGGCAAGGCTATCGTCTATTGCCAAGCACTATATGGTAAGTATCGCTTAAGCAACACCTTAGTAATATCACGCATTTGTGAGCAAAGAATGTTCTAGAAACTATCCTACTCCATGTGTTTGGAGTTGGATTACATCAAATGGGTTCCCTATACTGAAAAGCATAGTAATAGTTCACTAATGGGGGAAAAGGCCAAGGGGTAGTTTGTGGTGAACGGTTGAGGATGAATACACATGAATGGGCTTGAGCTTTACATGGAGTGGTGGAGGGTATGCTGAGGTGGTGAGCTGAAGGATAAGAAGAGGAAAGGAGATTGGAGGGGAGATATAAAGATATAGCAAGGGGACACGAGGTAAAATAAAATTAGTAGGAAAGGAAAGAGAAGAGGGGGACTTGGGAGTAAATCACATCATTCCATCATTATGGTTCATTAAATTCTAATGGAAACTCTATTAATAGTAAGAGGCTCACCAAACAAAATAAAAATGCAAGCAAATGCTAATGCAAAAGCAAAATGTAAAAGTATCATAAGCTAATTAAAAAGCCATAATCATACCTCATTACCCCTCTCCGTCCAATAAACCTAGGATAGCATTAAACTTGCCCTAATAAGTGTCGCCTTTAAAAACACTACAAGCATGTAAGTGTATGAAAGATATTTTCATTCCGAATATTAAATCGAGTACTTCTATCCTGGCTAGTCCGATCTGAATTTTTTTTTTTATATAATTACATATATGTCAAGACTCTGCCATTAAAGCAAATGGATTTTTTATTTTTTACTTTTTTATGAAATGTGCCCGCAAACAACTGACCAAGTTTGTAACAACAAATTTCAAGTGGAAATCATTTTCTTGTCCCCCCATAAGTGCTTTGTTGCATGAGAAAATGTTCTATATCAGGCTTCTGCGTATGACTTGCTGTGGTATCTTTTGAAAACTTTGCCCGGCCCTAGTTTTTCCCAACAACTATGGGGCTTTTGATTGGCAGCGATGATTTTCTTCGCTAATGGTGGTTTTATTTGAAGATTTGTTCTCACCTGCTTAACTTCCTCTTTTACTTTGGATCATATATCAACTGTTGTGCCGTACTTGAGCTATGCCGAGCTGTGCTCTACATTGTTGGGTTCTTCTTTTATTAGTTATCATTGCTGTTAGCCATGCCTTATTTTTTGGCCACAAAATACTTATTTACTATGTATATTTTTTCATGTTAGCTACATGTAGGTGATTTTAATCCTTTATTGATTAAAATTTAGAGCTTAGTCCCTCAACATTTCAGTATGTGTGTGTGTACATAAATACAATGAATTAATTAATGCATTGCAGAGGTATAGTATGTAGAAGCTCTATGAGAGACATCCATGAACCTAAACCATACACAAAATCCATTAAATCCAATGAGTTTACGATAGAACAAAGACCCCTATCCTGATATTGTGAATGCTGGTTCAGTAACTTCATATTTGACTAGATTAAATTTTCAACACGAAGGTGGAGCAACCTATAGGTATTATGTGAAAATAATTTGCTATAAAGCAAAAAAGAAAGCGGTTTCTTGGAAAGAGATCACTAGCCAAGAAGATCCATTAAATACATCTATTTTGTGTGGCTGAGATGTTTGTTACTAAACACATTGTTTCGAGGACAATGTCATCACTATTTCAACTAAGAATTACTGTATTTGATAAATTCTTGAAGAAATAATGATTTTACGGTGGACAAACTCATTATCTGGCCAAAAGAGTAAACTAAAAATGCAACGTCTATAATTAATTTAAAGTCCATATGTGAGAGAGAGAGAAAGAGGGAGAGAGCGAGAGAGGGAGAAGGGAGGGAGGGAGGGAGGGAGATGTTTTTAGTACTTCATATTTCAAAAGGCTTGTGGATAATCTGTTCAAAAAGAGCATACTAAATTAAATGAGTTGGTAGTGATGTAGTAATTTGAGCATGAAAAATAAATAACCTGCTTCTTAAGCAGCTTCTTTTTCCTAGTAATGTCTCCCCCTACATAAAAAAAGGAAATGCTTCATTGAAACACCAAATTGAAGATCCATACATAGGCCATGTATTATTCAACATTCCCAAAGACAACAGAAAATTTGACGGTAAATATTGACTAATACTATACCGTAGCACTTTGATAGGACATCCTTCCTTATTGCTGATAGAGTCTCACTAGCAACCACCCTCGTACCAATACATGCCTGTGACAAGACAATCAGGCATTCTTTTGCATGCAAATATAAACAGGAAAAAAGTTTAGCATTCAGCTAAAAAAACTAATGATTAATTGGGTGCCAAGTAGGAACAATTAATTAAAAAAAAATCAGCAAAAAACTCAAGCCAATGAATTATCTGCAAAATTAAACAAAAGAGGTACATGTGAATCAAAAGTAATGGGGCACATTAAAAAAATTTAAAACTTTATTGCTCATCTAAATGAAGTAAAAAACACTAAATTGTTGTAATATTTTAGTTTATGATATCTAATGAAGTCACACATACTGAGGTAGTGGAAGATAATGAAATGCGAGCACTGAAAACATACTTTGTTCTCCAAAGGAACTAATATATATGACCTTCAAATCAACAGCCAATGATTTCTAAGACCGAAACCAACAGGTTGGAAAGTGTTAGTGGTGATTATGAAGATTATTACAATGCTAAAGCAGATTTAACCAGCTTTTTGGCATCAAAATGTGGTTAAACTACTTTAATCTTCACTTCTTGAAAAGAAAACCATGTTCATGCTCTCTTCAGATGTACTTGAAATACGTTTTTTTCCTTTCGCGTCATAAGCTACTTAAAATGAGTAAAATATGGAGGTGGTCGCACAAGGAAAAGTATACAATGAGAAGCTCTAATGCGAGTTTTTTAATTATAAATAGGAAAATACGTGAATCTAAAAATCAAGTAATCCAAAAAATCAACAGTAAATAATATGGAAGAAAAACCAAATAAGAATAAACCAAAATGAAGACAAGAACATAAAAAATTTGGGAGATATCGGAATTACAAGGGTCATGTTAGGAATGATTCAATAGTCATTTAAAAATGAGGATGCAGATATATTAACATAACAGAAATATTATAAGAGAAATTTGACAAGCATAAAGAGAGGTAGGCACATGAGAACAGATCAATCAAATTCAAACATGAAATTTATATTTGTATAGAAACAACAAAATTCAAAACAAATTTTATATTTCTAAAATAGTTCATTATAAAATTTTAGATGAAAAGAGAAACCTTCCTCAATGAATATATATATATATATATATATATTGAAAGCCTAAAAATGCTAATATAGTAACTAGAAAGAAAGATACAGATACAATATGTGGGAGGGCCCAAACATGACACCCTGCCCACACAATAACCACAAGTGATTCCAAAACTAGAAAATACATAAAAATACATTAGAGATTTGAAGAAAAAGCCTAAAAGTGTCGAAATACATAGTATCAGGTGGCTAGAGAGCAACCCAATTTGATCTTGCCTCTGCCTCTGGATCTAGGGAAGGAACAAGCTAATAAGTTGGTAAGATGATTGCCATTGCCAGTAGTAACCAAGGTATCATCAGATATGTTCCCGAGTTGGAGTCGGCTTCCATTCTTCTTCTTCCTCCTGAAATAGACCTGTCATTCCTCTTCGGAAACGTTGACTCACCTGATCTTGGTCTAAAGTATGCTGGAGATGTGCAAGTTGTTGAACATTAAAAGCAACTACATGTTGTACCAGCTGATATATTATTGGATCAAAGGAGCACTCTCGTGTGTTTTGACATGTAAGTGAGTCTTCTTTAATAACAATGAGTGGTATAAACACAACTGGATCTGTAGTTATAGTATGTTGTTCTTCGTCAGGAACTGCGGTGTTGGAAAGAGAATCGGGTTGCATCTTCTCAACACAGATAATAGGTGACTGATCTTTAGCGATATCCGGCCTTAGAGGAGAATGCGTACGATAGCAAATAGTAAAGCTGTGACCAAACATACTGCAATGAGAACAATAGAGAGGGTGTGGTTCTATTTCAACCTCTTGTCAATACTTGTTGTTAGTTGTTCTAATCCATATCTCATCCGGAGCTGGTTGTGTAATATCCCTCTCAACTAACACACAAACCACAGCGGGTCTGGTGATAGCAAGCGTTGGGCTATCAAACTTGAGGGGTTTACCGTAAGCAGTTACTAAGGAGTAGAAAATTTCCAAGTTGAACAGATGTAATTTTCAACCCGAAAACTTTATCCAAACTGAAATGATAGAGGACTCCGCTTTTGAAGCACAACCAACAGTATACTTCAAAATTTTCATATAACGGTTGTCAATCTTGATAACTTTTCGAGAAAAAATGCGAGTGTAATCGACATCGTGAGACAACTGAATTAGTATGTGCTGATCGTCAAGTAAACAAATATTTCAACTGCCCAACAACTTCAAAGCATTAAATTCTTTTCGAATGATCTTAAGTTTTGGGTGATCATAAAAAAATTTTCACACCATAGCAAAACGCCATAAATATACGAGAGTACTGGTTTCAACCTTTATGAGCACAAGAGCAGACTTCCCATTTTTTTTTTCAGTTTTTTTATGAAGGTGTGATCGTCACCACCTTCAAGAGCCTCATGGAATAATTGTGGAACATCACAAGATTTACCTATATGAAAACCGGTCTCTGAATTTGAAAGAGGAGCACAAGTAGGAATAGAGAGGCTGCCGACAACAACTACAGTGGCATAGGAATGGAGAGTTGATGCCAGCTCCGCCGACAAGATGCTCTGTCGGACAAGAAACAAGGACGTCGAGGCGAAACCGCAGTTGTTGAACACAGTCGCAGCAGTGAGCCTCGGAACAACAGTTCGACAGGAAAGCGCGAAGGAGAGATCCGCGCAGCTTGATGAGACGAGTCGACGACGACGAGCGACGAGACTGGAGGGATCAACGAACGCAGAAGGGATCTACAAACGCAAAATTAGTAGTCGAGTATGAGAGTTTCGTCGTCGAGCACGACTAATAAAGCCGAAGGTCAAGCCAGGGAATCGTCATCGGGCAAAATCCTAGCGGAGCAGCTCGCCACCGACGTCATTCCACAACCCAATGGCTAATGTATTAAAAAGAAAAGATACATATACATTGTATGAGTGAACCAAAAAAATAGGCAGCCAACCCACACGGTACAATACAAAAAAAAGTAAAAAAAAAGTATATATATATATAAAAAACTCAAAACCACCAGAACACGGAAAAAGTGAGGGTTATGCCAATTTAGCCTTGCCCCTGCCTCTAGTTCTCGGAAAGAATCCAACAAACAAATTGGTAAGGTGCGTACCATTATCCAAAGTAACCAAAGTATCATCCATAAGATTCCTGAGCTCAAGTAGATTTTCATTCTTCTTTTTCCTCCTGGAAGTGTAAACCTGTCATTCCTCTTCCGAAGAATCAGTCTGATGAGATGATAGAGCTGTAGCAGAAGTAATACCAACTGTAGTACCCACAATAGGTTCTAGTATATGTGAAGTATAAGATGCCTCTGCACCGGATACTTCCTGAAGATAGGGAGCTGTGAGGTTCTCCTGATTATCAATCCGAACACTATCTTTTGTAAGTGGAACTAAAATGTCCAGAGCAGTGGGGTTAACCCCATCTTTATTCACTTGAACCTTAGATTTCAAATTAGGATGGAGCTTGTGTCATCTATCAAGGGTATGTCAAACATCTTACAGTAAGAACAATATGAAGGTTTGTGTTCCATGACGATTTGTTGTCAATATCCATTATGAGTTGCGCTCAGCCAGACTTCAGTAACATCAGATAAAGTAATATCCTTTTACATAAGTATTCTGGCCACAGAAGGTCTTGTTAGATTGAAAGTTGGTAGATCTAGCTTTATAGGGTCCCCAAGGATGACCCCAATAGAGTAGAGAACTTGATGATGAAAAAAATGCAGCTTGCGACCAGGTAGACTAAACCATACCGATACAGTGGGAGGTTCATGATTTAGGTCAAAATCAGGAGACGTCTTGAGTAACTTCATTAATTTGCCTACAATATTAAGATATTTCTTGGAAAAAATTCAGGTGTAGTCTTCAGCCACGATTAGTTGAATCAACACATGTCTCTTATCCATAAGCCTCAGTTTATACTTGACTACTAGTTTAAGATCATCAACACTCTTTCTGATAAATTCTCTAGGCGGGTGTGCCCTGACTGAAATTGTCCAATAAGAGCAAACTTGAATCTCTCCGTCAGAGTTGAAAATTCTAAGTTAGAGAAAAAGATTGTTGTTTTCCCACTTTACTACTTCCATTTTTAACAAAAGTGCAATCACCTGTACCATCGCGACAATCCTTATGGCATGAGTGGAAGACAACTGCGGACTCTACCTGAGGGTTACCCACCACGTGGGCAAATGAGGTTTTGTCTGGTTAAACCAAAAAATAAGGAAGCATCATCATAGCAGGGAGATCTGTCGGGGTTCACCTGCTGCGAGGTCCCCTACACTCAGACTGTCGGGCAGGATGCAGCGTGAGCAGAATTTGCGACAGACGTCGACGCCTCCTACTGCAAAGTCCCGTTGTTTGCGTCGAAACAAGCAGACGCGAGCGTGCAAAGCAGGCGACGGAGAAGACGCAGACGTAAGTCACACATTCGACGCAGACGCAGATGCAAACATGTGAAGCAGACGACGCACATTTGCGAGACGCAGATGCGAGCTGCAATCGACGTTGAAGCAGAAAGACGCGAGCTTACGACGACGGAGAAGACACAGCGAGGATCTGATGCGAAACCCCGTAATCGAAACCCTAGCAGAGCTGATAGCGGGAGAAGACGACACTAAAGTGTATATATATATATATAGCACTAACCAAAGATGGATATAAAAATCTTCCCAACGCAGTCACCAGAAATCTATGGGTTCTGAAAATTTCAAAAATACCTTGGCCGCCCTAAAAAATGAAAATAGAGATGGAATGAGAGTTTACAGCGATGAATGTAATAATGTACTTATTATTGTTACGTTTGTTGAGTGATACATGAGGTTCACTCTATTAACAAATATTATGCTGCCTTTTTCCTCCATTATCCTTCACATCAATTCTATATTCCTACCTTATTGTTGAATACTTTGTAGAGGGCTGATGAGGTATCAATAAGACAGATCGATATAGCACTTAAACGAATGAAAGTGGAATGCTTTACAAATCCAACACAAATAATTGGTACAATTGCCTGATTTGCTTAACCAAGGAAATTGGCCTTACTTGAATAGGAACTTTGAACAATTGCCTCGGAATAAGTTCCTTAAGTTTCACAGTCAAAGCTCTGCCTACAGCATATGCCTGAGAATAATAAAAACTATGCCAGATAAGTTGATGGGATAAAAAACTAACAAGGTATACAAATTGTAAACTAATAATTACATCATTTTACAAGCAGAGAAAAAATAGTTTATTCCATGTGAAAGCAGACAAACATATTTTGAGTAGATGTTTTTTTTTTAAATTAATGATATGCATATAAAAGACATAGAAATTTGCTTTTATTATAGCCTTAAGTGATAAATACATACTTCTTCTTGCAAGATACACTATGCGGTCTGCAAAAGAGTTCGATTTCCAATGAGAGTGCAATACAGTGGAAAAACAGAAAACAAGTTGAGAGGAAAAGAAAATAAGAATGAAAGAGAAGAAAAAGAGTTGGTGGAACAAAGAGACAAGGCAAAGAAATTTATACACCATTAGAGCTAATGAACAACATAACATTACATAAGCTTGAAAACACTCAAAAGGATAGCTTCTAATTATTTAAAAAGGAGGTGTACTTGATTTAAAATGAAAAAAAACAAATTTAATGATTTACTGCTAAACCAACAAAGCATTTTCTAGAATACCTTATCTTTGTGAACAATTGTAGCTAATGGCTCAACAGGTTCACCATTGATCCGAATATCTAGCTTTACCAAATCACTTTCCATATACCTGCAAGTATATCAATTGCATGGTAGGTGAGCCTCATTTGACAGCCAGAGTACCAGCTGAACTCACATGAAAATGCCAGGCAAGCATCTAATACCAGAAATGCCAAATTATATGTACTGTATTCTAGAAACGTAAAATCCAACTTTGATGTGCTGATACAGAGTGCTGCCAAGAATCAAGGGCACTGGACAAACAAGTATTAAACTCCAACTATGGCTTTATAGAACACAACAAGGAAAAGAAAGCCTGATAAATTAAAAAAAAAAACGAGTGCAGGAAAAAGGTGACAGTATATGCGTTTTTTTTTAACGTGTAGAGGCATCACAGTACACATGCGGCAATAAAATGGCATAGACAGCCTAAATTCATATGAGATACCTACTATTATTGATAGTGTTAAGGGCGATTAACAAGTTTTGGTTGTCAAATCAATAATGAAAATTTTAATATTAAGAGAATGTAAAATGATTTTAGTATTTTGGTGTCATTAGTTTAGAAAAAATGTTACAGTAGAAATAACTTATGATTACTACAATAAAGCATTTTGAGAGAAAACAGAGCATGAGTTAAGAAAATAAATCAAAATAAGAGAATTAATTTGTTTTTATTATAAAAGGATTGAAATAAATTACTTCTAAGGATGTTAATAGAAATATATAAAGAGCAAAAAAAGGAATCTTAAAATGATGCTTATTAATCTTGAAAATGCATACGATTTGAAGCGGGAGCGTGTCGGCGCTTAAAAGGGGAAAGGATTAATTTAATGTTTGAGGGTCGCCCGTAAGAAGCTGTCGGCAGCCGGAATCGAAATCACGTCGCCCGCTTCGGAAGGACTTTTTAATTTACACATATATATATAATTTTAGAAAAATATGAAATCAAACTGACCTCATATTTTTCACAGTTTAAATGAAAGAGCACTCTACCTCAAATCCTGTATCTACCCCGAGGGATAAACACAAGACTTGAG